>RJWM01009582.1:0-67393 GCA_004363535.1 Dasyprocta punctata
CTGCAGTAACTATCCCTTCCTTCCAGGTTCCTTGTGTGCAAGGAGATTTATTTACCATGGCAACACGAACCCAGCTCTTTTCCCATTGTATAGTCCAATATAAATGTTCAGAACAATGACTCAGGATTTGATGACCAATGCAAGAATTCTAAATAAACTAACACCTGGCACCGGAGCGTGAGTCACTTGAGGTTCTAACACGTGCTCTGCCTCATGTCATCTACCTGACGGTCCTGTGAAGTTAACAGGGAATGGCTGATTATCCTCGTTTCCTACACATGACAATGGAGTCTTAAAAATTACAGGCATTGCTCTATGCAACTATAACATTAAGAAAATGCGACAGGTATCATCCAGATGTCTGGGTTACAGAGCCATTTTATTATACAGCTGCATTGGAATACTAAGGACATGTTAGACTAAACCAATAACCAACAAAGTCACAGAGGTCATGGTTAACTGGGAGGTGGACTCTCCTCTAGAGACAAGAAACTTTTTTCTCCTTCAAAAAGGGAAAGTAGTAAATCTCAAGAAATTTCATGGCTTTTTCAGAAAATCTGAAATCCAAAGATTCATTACATTTGTTCCTTTGTTCTCTCACTAACACACTATTGAAAGGAGCAACACCAGCTTGATATTTTAAATTTTCCACTCACAATTAACTATGAAAACAGCCACCTCAATTAACAAAACCCTGTTCCAACAGCTCCGATAAAGACAGGGCTGGTGAGAGTCAAGCCCTCTTGAGAATCAGCTTGTAATAATTTAGCTTGGGTGGGAGAAAAAAGCAGCGTCACTGCTTCTAAAAAAGTGTACTTTTCAGATTTGTTTACCTAAGCAATCAAGTGTGCCATATAAAAATGACCTGCTGTGTGCCATAGAGCTGCTGCTTTTAAGAAAAGAATTTATGAGCCAGAAATGATAAATGGACCAGGTCAGCAAAAATGCAACCCACCTCCCCAGGGAAGTATGCCCCTGGGGCAGCAGAATATGATACCCTGAGTTTGAGTGATGTTTGAAGTTCCCAGGCCACTGGATTTTCTATCGGTTGTGAGCTTTTTCCTTTGCAAAATGAAACAAGATGGGAAGGGAGAGAGAGAGAGAGAGAGAGAGAGAGAGAGAGAGAGAGAGAGAGAGAGACTGACTGCCCACTTGCTTGAAATGGAGGAAAACCAAGATAACAAGACTGAAAGGGGCCCCATGAGAATGATAGCCATTTCTTCTTCCTAAATACAGTATATTCAAATTGGTCAGGAAGTCTGAAGTGTAAATGAAAAAGAAGATGCTATCATAGCATACAACTTGCAAATGAACCCAAAAGGTACAAATTGGGTGGTAGAATGGTGTGGCATGCTAATTTCTAGAATTAAATTCACCTTGGGTTGAACTCATGTTCTGTTACTAATTAGGGTAGATCTCTCAGACAAACCATTTCAATAATTTGATCTTCAGCTTCCTTATTTTTGTAAGATGAGGTTAATAATGAGCAGCTCATAGAGGTACTGAGAAGATTAACAATTACATATGTAAAACGTTTGCCTGCCCCATCACAGACTCTGAGCATGATACCATGCCACTGTTGCAACAGAGTCCTGATACAATGTCACTGTTACCCTTAATGTCGCATTCTGAAGTGTTAGACACATTCAGGTCAGGGCTCTGAGTTTTATTAGTAGTTTTACCACACCCAGAATTACCAAATATTTTATAGCATCACAACTGTTGGATATAAAACTCAAAATGTAGATTCAAGGAAAGATAAAGTTGAAATGAATGCACCTCTAAAATTGTTCTATTTAGAAGACTGGCTATCAAGCCCAAAGATACCAAGACCTGGGCTTATGTGGAGACCCACAAGGAGAAGGAAGGCTGTTTATGAGGGAGGAGGCCACAGATTCTCTCTTCCCCACAGACAGCACAAAGGAAATGAATTCTCTGCTAGCCAGCTTCCTTGTGTGCCTCTCAGGAGTGCTTAAAAGTACACAAATATATTAGAAGTCACCCCAAATGATGTGACTTCACCATGCTGTCAGAATCAGGGTAGCTCCCCATCAGAAGAGAATTAATCTCAGTATTAAGGGCAGGCAGTGGTAGTGCATGATTTATTATGGGTCATCTGTCCATAATTTCTCTCTCTGAAATCACACCACACCCAACCTGTGTAATATTTTATTCACACTGCAGGTGTGGCTTCGTAACAAAGACAACACTTTTTTGGGGGAAAATATTATTTTCCATCCATTTCATGATTCTAGGATTCTCTCTCCTTTTCTAATGAAGTTTGTGGGTGAGAAATTAAAACTGAAAATGTGATTCTTCTTCTTTCTTAGATTGTTTCTTCCATTACCATTTTTATAAGAAGCAGACTCAAATTTCACACTATGTAAATTTTTCATAATTCTATGCTATTATTCAGTTGGTGCTCATTGCTGGACAGTCATGGAAAAACCATCAGCTTCATTTTGCTCCAAGATAATTAGATGATTCTAAAAGCAGGACCCACTTTGTTCCTAGCTCTGGTGTGTTTAGCCATTTATTATAATACCTGCCTTGCACAAAAAAGAATATCTCATTTATGTGCTCTCACAACAAATGGCCACTATTTGTAATGAAAAAAAAAAGAGGAAATCAAGGCAAAGTTCCAGGCCCATTTAATCTCCACCATGATCCTTCAAAGACTGCATTTGGTTCTCTGTGCAGCAGGAGCGGGAGGTGGCTTTCTTCCTACACAGGAAGGAACAAGCTAAGCAGTAACGTTCTCAGAAGTTATAAGAAATGAAGAAGACTGCTTCCCTCCCCATCTTTCCTCTCCATGCTGCAGCATCAGGCTAAGGATTCCTCCCACCCAGAGGCACAGCAGTCACACAGACAGACTCAGGGGATAGACGCCTGCAGCCCAAGCCAGTGTCTGATGCCTGATGCATGTGACCAACTTCACTGTGTCCCCTCAACAGGGTGAGGAGTTGAACATTCAAGGCATGGTGACAACACACTGGCACACACAGTTGGCACACACAATGGTTAGCTGTTTGTGCTATTCTTTCATTTAAATGAGAGTTCAATCAGTCAGTTAAAAAATTAATAAATATACTCTAATCTCAAGTTACAGAAACTTTAAAAAAAGCAATCAAGGTTATCGTCTCAATTGATGCAGCGAAAGCACTTGACACAATTCAAGACTCTGATAAAACATGACAAAAACATTCAACACAGTAGAAATGGAAAGAAGTTACATCAACATAATAAAAAGTCATACATGAGCATGGCCATTCATGGTAAGACAGAACTCTTTTCCTCAGAGCTCAGAAGAAAGGCAGGATACCTACTTTTACCTCCTGAATATTCAACTTGGTAGTAGAAATTCCAGACCAAATAAAGGTTTTTTAAAAAAATTTAAACCCATCTAAATTGGAAGGAAGAAGTAAAACTATTTATGCCCACACCTCATAAGATCTTAAAATTCTAAAGAGTCCATTTAAAAATAACTAAAAATTAATTCAGGAAAGTAGCAATATACAAAGCCAACACACAAAAATTCATTGTGTCTCCACAGGCTAACAATGTACAAACTCGGAAGAAAATTTAAAAAAAATTTTTATTTACAATAGTGTAAAAATAAAATAAAATAAAATATTTGGTTCAAGGCCAGGCTGGGCAACTTGGTCAAATCCTATTTCAAAATAAAATAAAAAGAGTTTGGGACATAACTCAGTAGTAGAGAATTTGAATAGCATTCATGAGGACCTAGGTCTGATCTCTAATGCCACATAGGGATAGACATGGAGATGGAGATGGAGATGGAGATGGAGATGGAGAGGAGAGACAGAGGGATAGACAAGATGGGGAGGGAGAGAATAAAAAATTTAACCAAGGACCTCTTATATAAAGATTTATATAATGAAAAGTACATGTTGTTAAGATGTCAACATTACTTGCTATGACTTGTTTCCGCCCAGTATTCATATGTTGAGACCTAATCCTCAGTATGATAGTGTTGAGATGTGAGGCCTTTGGTGAATGTTTAGGTCAAGAATGGACCTCCCAGGAACACAGTTAGCATACTGACAGAGAGCCCGAGGGAGCTTGTTTGCTCTGTTACCAAGAGAAGACACAGGGAGAAGGTACCATCGATATAAGTGGAACCTCACCAAACACCAAATCAGCCAGCACCTTGGTCTCAGACTTTTCAACTTCCAGAACTGTGAGAAATTTATTCCTGCTGTTGGATAACACTGTGCCCATGGCATTTTGCCTGAAATGGGAGTAATACACTATTCAAAGTGTTCAACAGATTCAATGTAACCCCTATCAAAATCCCAATGATGTTTTCAGCAGAAATAGAAAACCTCATCCTAAAATTCATGTGGATCTCAAGGAGTCCCAAATAGTAATTTTTAAAAAGAAGAACAAAGCTTTAGGGTTCATATTTTTTGGTTTTAAAACTTGCTATAAAGCTACAGTACTAAATCAATGCAGTATAAACACAAAGACAGACACTTAGAAAAATGGACTAGAGTGAGAGCCGAGAGCTAAAATTTTACGCATATGGTAAAATGATTTTTGAGAAAGACACCAAGATTTTCAGTGGGGAAAGAACAGACTTTTCAACAAATGGTGCTGGGAAAACTGGGTTCTATATACAGAAGAATAAAGTTGGGTTGTTACTTTACACAATGAATAAATATCAATTCAAAAATGCATCAAAGACCTAAATGTAAGATCAAGACCTATAAATCCTTAGAAAAATAGGACAACACTTCACAATATTTAATTTGGCACTCATATTTTGGAAGTGAAAGGCACAGAAGAGTAAAGGAAAAAATAGGCAATTGTACTACGTGAATCAAAAAACACATCAACAGAGTAAAAGGCTGAAGCCCATGGAATGGGAAATGACTTCAAATCATATATCTGATAAGAGATTAATATTCAGAATACATGCAGACATCCTAACACTCAACAAAAACAACAGTAGCAAATGCAACTGTTATGTTTAGATTCAGAATGTCTCCCAACACCCTCAGGTGCTCGGAGGCTAGACTTTTGGAAAGTGATTGGATCATGGGGGATGCTGTAACCTTCAATGGATTAATCAAAGTACTAATCTAGAGCTGAATATGCTGTCAGGAGGTGGAGTCTCATCAGGAGAAGCAGGTCCGTGACAGTATGACCTTGAAGCATCTATCTCCCTTCATGGCTCCACGCTTCTCTCTCTGCCTCCTGGCAACCGTGATGTGAGCAACTTTCCTCCTCCCAGACCCTTCCACCTTATCTTCTTGCCTTGGAGCTGGCCGACAATGGATTGAAACTTCTGAAATTGTGAGCCATAAATAAACCTCCTCTCCCTTGAGATGTGGGTGTTGGATATTTTGTCCCAGTGACAAGGAAAATGACTGAAACAGCAACCCACTTAAATAAATGGCTAAAGGACTTGAACGGACATTTCTCTGAAGAAGATATACAAATGACCAATAACAAAATAAGATGATGCCCAACACCACTTACCATTAAGGAAATGCAACTCAAAACCATGATGAGTTCTCACCTCAACCCATTAAGATGAATACTATTCAAAAAGAACAGAAATGAGAAGTTTGATAAGGACATGGAGAATTGGAACTTCTGTGCACTTTTGGTGGGAAAGTAAAATAGTAAAACAGCAGGGCAGTCCTTCAAAAAACTAAAAATAGATTATTTTTTTTCTTTGTGGCACTGGGGATCAAACTCACAGCCTCGTACCTGCCAGACAGGCACTTAAGCCACTGAGCCAAACTCCCAGCCCTAGTTTTTTGAGGCAGGGTCACACTATGTAGCTCAGGCCGGCCTTGCGCTCGCATTGTAGCCCAAGCCGGTCTTGGGCTCACAACGCTCCACCTACCTCAGCCTCCCGAGTGCTGGGATTAAAGGCGTGTGCCACCACGCCCGGCATAAAAATAGAACTATTATACTACCCAGCAGTTAACTTCTACATATATACCTGAAAGAATCAAAAGCAGGGTCCCAAAGAGACTTTTGTACACCCCATTCATAGAAGCATTAGTCACAATAGTGAAAGCATGGTTGCAAACCGTGTGTATCAAGGGACAAATGAAAAAGCAAAATGTGGTGGAAAACATTATGAAATATTATTCAGGCCTAAACAGGAAGGAAATTCTAACACCTGTTACAACATGAATGGACCTTGAGGACAGGAGTCTAAGAGAAATAAGCTAGCCCACAAAGATAAACTCTGTTTTATTTCACTTCCACAAGCCATTCAAGGTAGTCACAGTCAAGGAGACAGAACAGAGGATGGAGGGTACCAAGGAAAAAGCAGTGTTAGTGGGGGTAGTGTTTTAGTTTTACACACTGCAAATGCTATACAGATGGGTGGTGGTAACAATTATAGACCATTACGAATGTATGTAATACCACTGAATGGTTCACTTAAAATTGGATGAGGTGACCAATTTTATAGTTCATGTATCTTACGACAATTAAAAGGAATAGGACCAAAAAAAATCAATGTAAGCCCCAAAGTCACTGGATCTTAAAAGAGAAACACAAAATGGAATCATTTCCAGGACAGGGCCATTTGCAAAGATTTTCTACCACCTGGGCCCCTCCTTCAAGTCACAGGTGTGAGCACAACAAGAATCTGAACACAGGTGTGAGCACAACAAGAATCTGAGCACAACAAGAATCTGAACACATTACAAGGAAGTGACTTTGGCTAGACACTTCCCCAACAGCCCACATGATTTCTGTTTTTCAGTCATAAGCAGGATTTGGTCTACACAGCAGCCTCCCTTTGCACAAGTATTCTGCACAGCAATGCTAAAATACAGATGCCAGTTGTCTCTGCTGCTGAACAAAATCACACGGATAACTCAGATTATAATTCTCTTCTGCTTGGGGCAGTTAAAGCTTTATTCTAAGACTGAGGTGTCTGACTAAATCACTTGGGCATCCAGGAGTTGATTGCTCATAGGTCCAGACCATCCTCTACTCCTTCCCTCTGTGCTTTTGTCCAGTCTGAATATTCAGAACACATAGAAAATGGTCATATATGGGTGGGGGGTGACATTAAGATTTTAAACAAAAATTAAAAACATTAAACCTCTCTCATCCAAGGACTTAAATCTAGATGTTTTTTTTCTTCCGTTACTCAACACCTTCATTCTTTAACCTTCCTTTAAGGAGCTCTTGACCTCCATCTGGAGTCTCCTGAGTGTGCTGCCCCTAGCCGTCCCCACTGCCCACACAGCAATGCATTTGCTGTGGGCTTCTGGGAGGGCTGCTGCTTTGGAGCTTTGCAAATTATCTGCAGTGCCTTCTTTCCTGGATTCTCCACTTCTACACAATTATAACCTTGGGCCTCCTGGGGCCTTCTCTAATCCAAATACAGTAAAACATCAATTAACCAGAATGCTCTGGGAATGAGCGTTGTGGTTAATTTAATTTTCTAATTAACTGAAGACTAACAGGAAACACTGCTTAGCTTCAACTCTCTATTGGAAATCTTCCTACAATACATTAGTCCAACCTCTAGGAAAGTCAAACAGTCAAAATCCATCCTGGGTGACTGAAGATTTAAGCCACTGACCCCCAAACCATCTCTCACTGGACCCTTCTGCAGCCAGAGAGAGCATGAGAAAGGTCAGGGCACCCTGCTGCTTCCACATGGAATAACTCCCAAGGCTTGCTGTCGTGTCCCTTGGTTCTTTCCTTGGGTGACAAAGGAAAGCAAAGGTTAATCTAGGATGTTTCTGCTCAATTGAACTCAGGTTAAGTTAATCACCCATGCTCACTTCTTAGTTGAACACCTCCTGAAAAGTGCATTTTCTAATCTGCTCCAACAAACAACCTTTCTCATTTTTTCTTCCATTGCAATGATCCTGGCGTTAACACTGTCATTAGAAGACAATTGCTGGTGACTGTTCTTTTGGAGCACTGGTCACTGAGACCAAGGTCATACCTAGGTGGCCTCAGGTTGGGGGTCTTTTAAACATTATGCTTTATTCAGAAAATCCCCAAGTCAAATCAGCATCACACCTAGTTGGGCACCCATGGTTCACCTTCACTGTCTTTAAGACCCAAAGATTTCACTCATAAAAACTCTGTGGCCAAGATGATGAGGGAGTGGGTGCTGCAGGGAAGCTGGGGTTGCTCAGGTGGGCTGGACTGACACGAAGGAAAGGGGAAGGAAGCCAAAGGAGGCGCCTTGCCTGATGGAAAGATGAATGGGTTTTGAGTGAAGAGGTGCACTGCGATGAGCTCAGCTTGACATCCACTGAGGGAGGCTCCTTCAAATACTGAGAAACAGCAACAGGGGGCTCAGAAGAGTCCAAAGATGGGGATGTAAATTTGGCATGTATAAGCCTAGAGGTGACACCTGAAGCCAGGCAGCTGTGGAGACTTGGGGACAGAAAAGGGATTAGAGCAGAGGGCTCATCAACTGCCAGCCAGTGGAAAACTGCGTGGCTACACTGCCCAAAGTCTGGGGTAAATGAATAGAAATTCCCAGCAATGTAGCTGCTGTGGAGAACTTTATAAATGAGCATGACCAGCATGCAGGGTGCAGTGTGAAACAGCAGCAGAGGGTGCACAGGTGGGACAGAACAAGAGGTGACCGAAGCACACATGTTTAAATGTGAATGTTTAAATACAAAAATTTATTACAGTGAAAGACACATTGCCATTCTTTGCCCCTCAGAATCTTCTCCCTTGCCTCAAACACAATTATCCCACTGTTCTTGCCATTTCCTGCAGCACTTCTGGAAGTCCTCTTTCATAAGTATCTTTTTGAGCTGTAGTTAAAAAAAAAAAAAGAAAAGAAAAGAAGAAAACAGTGAATTCCATTGCCCAGATCCATTCAAGGCAAAGGCAGTCTTGTAAAAGCACGACGCTGTGTCCACATCCTTCTTATTCACAGGATCTTTCACCGTGCGACTTCTGTCTCCTTCCCAAAGTCATAATGACCATGAGAGCAAACATTTTTTAAATCAGTTCAGCACACTGAGGCAGCCACAATAGTGCAACTAAAGACCTTCACAAAAGAGGACTACTAGAAATGCTTAAAAGTGGCCAAAACAAGGAGATAAGTGTGTTTCAAGCAAGGGGAGTCTTTTGAGAATGAATGGCAAGATGTCTTTCTATGCACCAAATGTTTTTGAATTTAAACATTCACCATATTTTTGATCATACCATGAATTCACAGGCCAAATTTACAGAGTGCCCACTGCATGCTACACCCAGGACTGGCATCTTTAGGAACATCATGCCCTTCCATTCCGTGAGGCAGGTAGGCTGTTGACAAGGAACTTCACAGCCAACCTTTCACCTGAGTGATTGTACTTATGTCCCTACACCCTATGTTCCCTCTCTTTCTCACTTGGACCTGAACATTGAATAGGTAACTGACCTACAACAGACTCTAATACTTAAAAACCAATTTGCTGAACGGATGAGTTGACAGTGAGCAAACAAAACAAAACCTCCAAGTTCCTTCCTCAGGAACATCATTTTAATACACATAGCTGCTCTCATGTAGGATATATACTGAATGTGTACCTTTTGCTATGAAGAAAAATTGTACTGTTTCAGAAGCATACATTGCAAACACACCTATCTGTAATAATAGATATCTTCACAAGGCTGTTTATACTGTCATTGTCTGGAAATGAGGTCAAATTGAACTAATCTGGTTTTTACAATAATCACCCTTCTGATTTCAAAGCTTAGACATTTAATCCTTTTAGAAAGAACTCATTTACTATATATGAAAGTTATCATGTGAATTTTGACTAAATGGTTTTTATCTAAGAATAAACTTGCCAATTAGGTGTGAAGGGGTGGGGCATCAGAATTCAAGGACAATCAGCATAGTATGTGATATATTTTCAAGATATTACCTAGCTCATAAATTTGAAAAGAAAAACCCTTGTCTTACCTTTCATTTAGGCAGTGAAATAGAGAATCATAAAATATTTTAAATATATTATTGTATGACACTAAGTTCAAGATGCAAAAGAGTAATTTTAAAATACTGAAACGCAGTGAAATGATCAAAGTCTACACCATGAAAGTATCTGATCACAGATTTTTTTCTGCAGGGAAGAATTTAAGGAAGTTCCTTGAAATCACAGGCACCTGTTGAGATCATTAGATCATCTCATTTTTATTCATTTCTATCTGACCATTTTCACCCTGAAGTGAAAACATCTAAATTTCAAGGCAGAAGGAAACTTTATCAGCTACAAAAGTCCCTTATCTTGCAGCTGGGTCTTCCCAAGTCCTCCCTCTTTTCTCTGGTGGACCTGAAGTTACTGATATCAGCAAGAATGCCTCTCTTAAATAATTTATCTACATTTCTACGCAGTTAGATACTTCTGGTGAGGGTGTGGGACTCGGTGTAAGCCGGGCTCCTGCTGGGGCACAGTGAGATCCACTGGGTTCCCAACAACTGAAGCCAGGGACGTTTACAACTTCAGAAAGTCAAGTGCTCAGAAGGCCAAAATGTGCTCCTGGAATGTCGTCTGGAGGGGAGACAACATTTGAGAAGGAAATAAATCACCAAGAAATAACACACAACCTTTTGATCAATAGAATACACTATTAAACTGTCTCAGTTCTCTGATTTTAACTTTACTTAAATGGCAACAGATATTTGTTTTCTTCACCTTGAATCCATTTCCAAATACCAGCACCAGTCACAGGCTTACAGTTCCCCTAGGAGCCTGGTCCCGTGCCACCAGCGTCGTCCCTTGCTCTGTTAAGGGCACTGCAATGCCCCAGCCCTCTTCCTGGCTCCAGGTCTGCACAGACATCAGTGGGAAACAAAGGTACGGGGGCCTGGCTTGGGTGCCACCTCAGACACAAACTCTTCCTCCCACCCTGGGTCTGCTTTCTCCCTTGCAAATAGGAAGGTGGGCTAGATCTGTAGTTCTCACAGCTGGATGATTATCCATGTCAAAAATAAAACTCCAGAAAGGCTGGTTCCAAGTGTCTTTGGAAGGTCCAAGGAGCTTTCTGGTTTTTTTCATGTGTAACAAGGAGCTTTGGTGGTCACCTAAACTTGGAAACAACTGGATTTGAAGATTACTAATGTCTTTAAAGTCTCAAACCTATTTTTTAGACTGTATGATCAGACAGCGTTCAGAGAAAAATTTAGCATTGCAGTTCATTCACTCAGAAAATGTTTTGAGTGCTCCCTGCATGCCTTGCAGGCTTCTAGAAGTTTAGCGTACTGCAGTGGGAAACCATGAACTGTGGCCAATCCCTGCTCTCCTGAAGCTGTCCTGAGGGCATATGGCCATGAATCACAGGGAGATAAGGGCAGAGAAAAAATATGTAGCCCAAAGCAAAAGGGACTGCAAAGTACACGGAGAGCCACATGTGACCTGCCATAGGCTTCCCCTGGTAGCCAATGAGAAAGGCAGCAAGAGTAGGACAGTGCACAGACTGCCCCACTGTGGACAGTGGTGTCACAGGAGATGGGGTTGGAGAGGGCCAGGGAGCTGTGGGAGGAGCAAGTCGTGGTACTGTGAGGCTAGCAGAGACCTTAGATGCCAAGAGCAAGGTGCACAGAGCTAAACTGGGCTGACAAAGTGTCCTCCCAGGTGCTACGTACATGGCCCTGGACACCCCCTGTTGACCAGCTACACCCTTGCAGCTCTGGCGGGATGCTCTTCTTTCAGGAAGCTGCTTCTGTCTCCCAAGTCTGTCTTAGAAAAGCCCCTCTGAATGCTGCCAGCAATCCCCCTTGCTGAGGCAACTGGTACATGAGTTAGATTCTGACAGACCTGCCTGGTTTCCCTCTTGGTCTCTCACTCCTCAGGGACAAACATTGTGTGTGATTCTGAATTCTAGCTCTGGCTTGTGACCCAGCACACACTGTGCAGACCACAGTGCTGGTGAGAAGAACAATTTCTTCTCCCACTCCATTATAAAGGATTCAGGTCACTGTCAGAATTTGTGGGATGACCTGGTTCCGGAACAATAACACTTTGCTGGAAAGCTTTCCAGGTCTATTTCTTCTCTCCACACTCTTTTCTCCTTCTGTCTGTGCTGTCTGCTGGGCCCCTCCCTGCACTGCCTCACCTGTTCTTTCTGCCTTGCTCCTCAGGCCGAGTTGCATCCCGCCCACTTGCCCAGTTGCCCAGCCCCCAGTTAGCTGGCTTCCTCCATCCTGCTGTCAGCTACTCCCATTGCCCTCTCTGAGGTTTGACTGGCCTGCAGGTGCTCATGGGAGCATGTTTCTACATGGTCAGTGCCGCAGGAGCTCCAGGGTGCTCTGGGAAATGGCATATGGTTCCAGTCGGTGTACTTAGATTTTTCTCCACTTCCTCTAAGTAGGCAAAGCTTTTGCATCCCTTATCCTGAGTTAACCCACCTCTCACACATTAAACAGAGCAATCAAGTGAAAGTCTAGCCCGGAGTTGTAGAAGCTGCCTTCCCTTCCCCGTGGGAGGCATAGAGTGATCACGCCACTCCCACTCCTATGATTGTCTCTGTGGAGGCTGAATGCTGAAGATGCCTCTACTGCTGCAGTGTCCAGCAATGCTGGGGACCACAGGGGCTGTGGTGAGAATTCTAAGGTGAGCACAGGCCAAGAGGGACTCAAAGGCAGTGGAGGACAGGGTCCGGGCCATGTGGACATTCCTGGCCAGTATAAGCATACACTGTGGTAGGGAGGGAAAATCACATAAATATGTGCATAAGCTCTGGCAACACCCATTTGGAAATTTGGATAAGTGACAAGCCCTTTTTTGCCATATCAGAGAAAGTAGGGCAGAGACATCAATAGTACCTACCAAAACACAGTGAGCCAAAGCGGTTCATCTGCATAAACATCCATGGGCCATAGAAGCTGGCAAAGGAATCTTGGTGCCAGCTGAAACTCCCAGGATGCATCCCATGGCAGAGCACCGTGCACTGCATCAAAGCTGCAGGTCTCTGGAGGGCTCCAGAGGCTACAGAGTCACCTTCACCTGCCACAAGCTCACCTGCTGGGCCTGGACACTAGATAAGCCAGGGCCAGTCTCCAGGCTTTCTCTGCGAGCTCATACAGGCAGCCGTACACTGCACTCTTCCTTCGCTTTAGGCAAATTCACCTGCACACCAGGTGTGTGGGGGGGTAGCTAAAGCCATTGATCCCCGCAGGAGGACAGAGGAAGAATTCTGGGTATGTGGCCTGGGCCACTATGGTGCCTCTGAATGTCACAGCTTATGAGGGACTCCTACCCTATGGAGACCAAAGAAGAGTCTCAAATAGCCCGCAAAGTGGACAAAGACCCTGTCCCAGAACCCAGGCACCCCAGCCATCAGCTCTACCAGCCACACAGAGCTTGACACTTCCCCAACCAGCAGAGGGGCCTTGTGGGGACATCGCACAGTGGCCAGTTGGTGGTGGCAGCTGTGAAGTTGGGTGATTAAGGAAAAGTGCCTAATGAAAAATAACTACTCAGAAATAGGAGCCAAAGTGTTAAATCAGAATGTGGCTATCCCTTTCTATTTCTTGGCAAGAAAACTTAATTAACTCCACTTATGTGGTTCTTGCTGTTTTTCAGTGAAAAACATGGATTATAATTTACAGAGAGAGAGCAAGGGGTGGGGGTAATTAAGATCCCACATCTTAATTACCTTAATTACCTTGGGGCCCCATGGTGACATGGTCCTTCCTTTTGCTCCCTTTGAGTCCCAGGGATCAAGGTACCCACTCTGCCCACCCCCAAATGCTTCACACCCTGTTGGTATCTTCCCAGGGTCAGCGTGGTCCTGCATGGCTTTCCAGATGTCCCAGTGTCCTTACTGGAGGGCTCACATGGAGGACCATCTTTCCTCAGCACCAAGTGGCCGGCTCTTGCCAAAGAAACTTTGAATGCTGCCATGGGCCTACAAGACCCATATTATTTTAAATAATCCTCTAAAACTGCTAGTTTCACTACAGTTTTTCATGTGATTACTGACAGTGTGCATTACGTCTTCATATGAAAATTGACTAAACGCTTCACATTTAGTAATCAATGCCCTTTAAGGCTGTGCAGAGCAAACTTTCAGGTGTTAGATACAGTTCTAAAGATGAAGCTAGACAGAAATGTAAGCATTTCTGTGAACTGAGGATCCAAAAGAAAAATGAAGGAGTCCAGGCTGTAAGTAAGGGAGCAGGAAATTAGTTTCCTCTATGAGCCTGCAAGTGGCCAGCCCCAAGGGCAAGGGCCAGCAAGAGTGGAGGCCAGGGAGCTCTCGGGGTTTGGGGTTTGTATGTGGACCTGCTGCATAAGCAGAGAAGGGACTGAGAGCTTTCTGGTCACACAATGGGTCTCGCCAGAAACAGCCACAGGGATCATAGCTGTAGTCACTGAACTGTGTCCCACCTTGTCATCAGGCTCATTCTGATATACTGCATCGGTCATTCTACCTTCTGTGGCTTGGAAGGTGGGAAGTTTTCAAGAGGAACATTAAAATTGAGACCACCAGCTGCAGGTAGGAAAGAAGGGAACAGGAGGAGCGGATCAGGTGGCTGTGGAGCCCACTCTGCTGAGGACTAAGGATGCTCTTGTCACCATCGTTAACATCATTATCACTCCATGGGGGAAAGTGACTTGGGGCGAATCCCTGAACTTAGGAGAATAAAATTTCCTACCACTACAGGTGCACCCAGTGGGGTGTGTGAACAGCAAGCTAAACCCAGCGACACCTTAGTAAGGACACCAGCATTTGCACATCACACTCCAGCGTCCTGTTCTTGCTTCATGTTGAGCAGCCTCTGCCCAATCCGGCCCAGGGCATTCACACTGCTGCAGACCCAGTGCCCTCTGAGTCCAGATGGCCGGGCAGAGGGAGGCAGCATGGCTCCTGTGGTGTGGCTCATGTCAGATACAAACACTGCCGCTGCTTCAGCCATGACCAGGAGATGGCACAGCCCCTCAAAGACAAGGCCCCCTCAAGAGGACACGAGAGCCGGCCTTGTATATCACCCCTCCGACATGCAAGCTGCCCCCTGGGGTCCCCTCCTGCACGGAGTGTCTGGGCCATCCTGTGGCATTCTGTAGAGAGAAGGCAGGAGCAGTCACTGAGGACTGACCACACCCATGGTCCTGCAGGGCCTGGTTCCAGGGAAGGTGAAATGGGTGTAAGGGCCACTGACATACACAGCCCAACGGTGGCCACTCACACTCACACACACACACACACACGTGCAGAGACACAATCAAACACTCATAAACACACTCATACAATAACACACCCACAAGGTACAACTGGCTTCAAAGCCCTGCTCTGCAATTTATTCCTTTTATCCCATCTCTGTTACTTATTTAACCCAGCATCTTCCAAACCTCAGCTTATGAAATGAATTTTGGAGGCCTAAAGAGCAACACCTCTTGAAGAATAGAGCATACTAGCACATAGAGAAGCAAGAGGGGTTTCGATAAGACTTTGTGCCACATATTACAGATGGCTATGCACACACACAGACTTGTGCATACAAGCTGGCATACATATCTGTCATTGTGGGTTATCATCAAAAATTAGAGAACCCTGAAATTCTTACATGTACCCCAGGGAGGATCAGCAAGGACAAACATCTGGCATTAGCCAGGTGGCCTTAGAGACAAGGACTTCAGATTTGCTTGGTGGCATCAAGACCCAGGGCCTGGCAGCACTCTGTTAGGAAGCAAGGAAGCCCCAGCAGCAGCAGTGCGACTGGGTGTCCTAGCCTGCCTCTGCATGCGTTCTGTCCCCATGGTTCTAGGGCCCCTCTCTGCAGAGGCGGGAAAGCTGCAGGCTGAGGCTCCATGTCTTGGGAAGCCAGGACACCAGGGTGATGGGGGCATCCTCCCTGAAGCCAGCGCTATCTTTGGGGGTCCCCATCTCTGGGCAGGTGAAGACAGCAACACCTTTACCCACAGACCCTTGAGGAGAGAAGGCGCAGAGAATCCTTCTTCTTCCTGTCTGTCATCTTTCTCTTCACCTCCTCCTCCTTCCTCTCTGTCTCCCTCCTCCTCTCTTTGTTATTCTCTTTGTTGTTAAGAAGCTCAGTCTATGGTAATTTATTATAGAGCCTAGACTGACTAATGTAATAGGTTTGTAAAGAGGCCTTTAAATCTGCCTCTAGTTTTCGATGTCCGTTTGTGTCTACCTCTATTGTACTTGAGGTGACACAAGGGTTCACTCCACTTTGTTACTTTAGCCTACAGAGTAAACCAGAGCTAGCCGGGCGTGGTGGCGCACGCCTTTAATCCCAGCACTCGGGAGGCTGAGGTAGGCGGAGCGTTGTGAGTTCGAGGCCGGCTTGGGCCACAACGTGAGCATAAGGCCAGCCTGAGCTACATAGTGCGACCCTGCCTCAAAAAACCAGGGCTGGGAGTTTGGCTCAGCAGCTTAAGCGCCTGTCTGGCAGGAGCGAGGCTGTGAGTTCAATCCCCGGTGCCGCAAAAATAAATAAACAAATAAATAAATAAATAAACCAGAGAGCAAACGTCTGGCAACAGCTGGACAATGATGTATGAAGTTAGCCTCAAAGCAATGGCACTCATTCATTTACAAATTTTTGAGGGGCCCTGCCATTTCTCTAGAGACAAGAATGAAAAGATATGGCACTTGCCCCCACAGACACTCACCTGGCTCTGTTCCCACACACTAGTAAGAGCTCACTGGTTACTGAAATGATGGTGCACTTCCACTGTTTCTAGAAGACATGGGCTTTAAGGACCCGACTGACACTGAGATGAGACTTCCCTGTCAAGCAGTTCTGCCTGTGCTGGTGCCCCTGGCTCACCTGGGCTGCTTTATGCCTCCTGACTCATAGATCGGCTTTAGAAAGTCATACTGAAGAGCGATGCAAGAGTCTGACTCTAAACCAGTCTGTACTGGGTTTTATCTCAATACAGTTGCTGTTGGGGTAAAATGCAACCATCCTCTACCTCTGTTTCTTCCCATGAAACTATGGTTAAAAAGTCCTACCTTGTGGCATTGGTAGGAGAGCTGTGATCTATGCAAGAAAAGGTAGAACTCTCCTAGCACATAACATGGGTAATGACAATTAACTGTTATTTAATGATGAATTTGGCTTGCCAGCCATTTAAAGATTTGACAGAAGACACCCCAAACAACTAAGGGATCTCTCTAGAGGCAAAGAATACAACACAGAGTCCTTGACATTTTCCCAGAGCAAAATGGGGGGAAACTCCACTATTTTTACACAAAGTAAAAGGAGAGAAATCCTCTGGTTAGCACCAAATTACAGCACACTAATATAAAGGATTATGGCCAATTGCATGGATAGGAATTCTCTGACTTAATTAAACCCAGGCTGCAAACTATTAACCAGAGAGATTAGCTTCACACACCAGTGGGTAGACAGACCCACCCCAGCAGAGCTACTGCAAGTACCCACCTCAGGTCAATTAACCCAGAGGGGATCAGCTGTGTACAGAGTTGCATCTGAATTCCTTCCACAGGACACATGTAAATGTATTTCCTATTTGGTTCACATATTATTCATGGGCATTGCTATATGCAATTTTAGCAGAGCCGTGAAATTTTAAATCCCATTAGACTTAGCCTTGATCCACTGAGAAAAATCACCCTTCTCACCTTTTACTCACATGATGATTCATGAGAGACTGCATTTCTAAACATCAGAAATAGTTGTTAAAGCTCAGGGGTGGCAAAATGATATGCATTGAGTCTGATATTTCATTGGCTAGTGCTGTTCGAATGTTGAAGGATTTCTGCTAAAAATGTCTCTAAGTTGGACCAGGTTACAGACCCTCCATCCACCACTGGTGGACTCAGTGCTTCCAGCACAATTAAGCTTGGTCACGTGTTGGTGCCAGTAATGACCACCATCTGCTCAGGCCCACAGCCCAGTGGCCCCTCACCCCTCACCGCACAGCACCATCACCATACATCCGGCAAATTACCCAAAGCTGCCGACTCCTGGAAGTACCAGATGAGCTAAGAGGCCACCTCACAGGTAGCTCATGGCTGAGGGCAAGTGTGCATGTGTCTGAGAAGGCCAGCAAGCGAGGCAAAGGTGGTGCACGGCACCTGGCCTGGGCCAACCTTGCTGCCTCTGGGCCGAACCTGGCTGGACTCCTTGAGGTGGACAGGTCAGAAGATGTGTTTGCCCTGGTGCGGGAAGGTACTTAACTCTTATGCATTTTCAGTATCTGCTTATCAATAGGTAGAATTTATCGTAAAAGTTGTCAGAGGGAAGATGCAGGCCTTGAGAAGGAACCTGCATCCTTTGTAGAATAAAAGTCCCTTCTCATCTGCTCAAGCCACCAGAGCAAAATACCAGGGACCCAATGGCTGAAACAGGAGACATTCAGTTTCCACAGTCCAAGGTCAATGTGCCCACAGATTTTGTCACTAGGAGGGTTCTCTTCCTGGCTAGTCATGGCCACCACACTAATGTATGGTAGGAGAAAGCAGAGAGACACAGAGCTCTTTCTGCAAGGACACTTCTCCCCATCCTGAGGCCCTGCTTCATCCAACCTTCTTCCTCTCCAGACGGATGTACTTCCAAACCCCAGGTGACAGCCTCTATCATGAACTTCAGGGGACACGGACATGCAACAGTGACAAAGTACATGCTGAAAGCATAGGAAATAGAGGCCAACAATAGAACCCTGCAGCAATATGGCTCCAGGTGTCCCACCAAGCTCACCGTCCTTTCGTGCTGCTCATTCATTACCCTAGCTGCTGCCCTCAGGATGTGCCAGGCTTGTCACCATCTGTGGGTTCTAGAATGTCCTCCTCCTCTGCTTGGAATGCCCCCTGGTACTCTTCATAACTGCCTTCCCCATTTTGTGCCAGTCTATCAACAGTGTCATGTCCCCAAAGAAGCAACTCTTTGATGTCCATGCAGACCCGCTGTTATGGCTACCGTAGATATCCTCCCAAAGCCTCCTATGGTCATATGTGGGTTTTTTGGAGGTGGCTGGATCTAGGGTATGTGATGCAGGATCTAGGGTGTGTGATGCTAAGACTGAGCATGTGTGTTACTAGATTAGCCTACTGACTTCTTGAGCATAGTTCTGGTGTAGATAATGGGAAAAGCCACTCTGGATGTGGGTGGCACCATCCAGTAGACTTGAAGCCTGGATAGGATAAGAGTTCAGAAGGCTACGTGCTACCATCCCTGTCATGGGCTGTTTCTCCTCTGCCATGCTGCCCTGCCTTGGAACCAGCTGACTATGGACTGAATCCTCTACACTCTATGAGATGAAATTAACCTTTCTTCCTTTAACTTATGGGCTTCAGGTATATTGTCACAGCAACAAGGAAGTAACTAAGATACCTGCTGTACTCTGTATCCTAGACTCTCAGCACCACCCTGATTCCCCTCCAGCACCTCCCAGGAGTTGGGGCACTGCTGTTCACTGCATCCCACAGCTGCCAGGACAAGTCCTCAAGTCCTTCAGGGTTAGTATTGGGCACTCAGGGAAGCCCACACATGGAAAGAATTAGTTAAAACTATAATGTTGATTGCTTCTCCTATAGTGTGAAGAAGAAAGACCCGCAGCCCACTAAGGCTGTGCAGAATAGGGCACTGAAAATCCTTTGGTGGGTCCCTGCCTGGCACTCATCTAGGGACAACCTTAGCGAAAGACGAGAGAAACACGCCTACCTTTTCTAAAATGGCTCATGATCTGTGACGCCCACAATGGCTATGATCCCAACACTTAGCAAGCTAACCCTTACCACTTGCCAACCGAGTCCTGTGGTTCACAGGGCAGCACTATGGTTGTGTATTGTGAGTTGTAGAAACACGAAACTGAAGAGATCAAATAACTTCTCCAAAGTCACATAGCTGGTAGTCCCAGAACAAGGATGCCAGTAAGAGTGGGCCTGATCTTCAAAACCTGTGGTTTCTTCATGGGCCTCATTACAGGTTTTCAGGGTCAGGCAGATTTCTGGAAGCACAGAGTCCCCCATATAGAAAGAGGCTGCTTTCCAGAAAACTGTTCATAAACCCATCAGTTAAAAAGCAGCACATCCAGCCTTTTAAGAGGAGGGAATACTACTGCATGGACAAACCTTGGGTATAAACCACTTCCCACAGGACAGATACAGTAGGAGTGCACTTGCATGAAGTTCCCAGCGTGGTCAAATCCACAGATACAGAAAGCAGCATGCTGGTGCCTGGGGTTTGGGCTGGGGCTGTGTTTGGGGTTGTTTAATAGGAAGGTTTACATTTGGGGTGATAGGAAGTTTTAAAGAGGGGTAGTGTGAGAATCCCACATGGGAGTGAATGTGCTTAATACTTCTGAACTGTGCACTTAAAATGATTATGATGGTGAATTTGACATCATTTGCTCCACCACAATAATTTTTGAAACAAGAACATGCAGAAATTGTTGAAAATGTTTATGATTTACCTGAACATTTCTTCTGGGTCAAAATCTAACAGAGCTTGTGTCTGTTGGCAAGGAGGCAAATGCCCCAGGTGTGTGTGAGACAGACCCAAGGTGCCACCTGCCTACTCACTGTGGGGTGGGACCCTCGAAACAGACGCCTCTCGTGTGTAATGTAATGTGTGTCTACACCAGGAATGGCTCCTTAGTAATAATGATGACATCAAGTTAAATGGCTATTTTTACATTTTCTCAAAGGCTGGTCCTTTAAGGAAAATTACATCAATGAGGAAAAGGAGGTCTACAGGTCACAAAGCTCCAAGATCTTCAATTTGTAAATGAATCCCTTTCCATGCACAACTGAGACCATGGCTAAGTGGAGTCACCTGGTTAAGCTCATTTTTTCCATTCATACTTAGAGTTTAGAACAAGGCAGAAGAATGGGAGGAAGGTAGAAAGTAAAGAAGTAAATGGATGGTTCAAGGAACCAAGAAGGCGGGCAGGAGAAGTCTAGAGAGAGGTATGCTGAGTAACAAAGACAGGACGGAGGAGGCAAGGAGAGGCCCCAAGTGACTCTCTCCAGAAAGTCTGCTTTTGTCTGGAAGGGACTCAGCAGGGAGAGAAGGAGGCATCTACCAGAGACACTGTGATGCGGCCAGCAAACACAACCTGTGTGCCAAAACAGGGCCTCCTTGCAGCTTTCCTTCCCAGGTTACTTGCTTCCCTCTCGAGGGTTAGCGATCTCCTTTGGCTTCTGTTTGTGAATTGAATTTTGACTAAGTCAATTCATGCACTGTCTTAATCATGTTCCTTGTTGCTGAGATCCAATACATGACTCGTGCAACTTACTGGAAGAAAGGTTTATTTTGGCTCACATTTAGTGCACAGTCAGCTGGCTCTAAGCCAGGGTGGCATGGCAGAGGGGCCTCATGGAGGAGAATCTACTCACACCATGACGGCCAGGAAACAGAAAGTGAAGGGAGGAGCCACAGATGGACATAAACCCTTGCAGACCAAGTCCCCAGTAACCCGCCTGTTCTGACCAGATTCCACCTCCCAACACCAAGCCAGTTGTAGCCATTATTCAGTATCCACGATCACCTTCCAGAAGCCCTACCTCTGACTGCATGAGGCTTTGGGAGTATGTCCAGATATAAATCATCACATGTATTAATGGCAATTCCTTTCTGTTCATAGGAAGTAATGTTTTAAAAAGCATCTTTGAACACTCATAGCATCTTGACTCCATATCCCAATAGAAAAATCATCAAGGTCAATCCTGCCTTCCGGGGGCCCAGCTGATCACCCCATCCTAGAAGAGAGATGAAGCTTAATACCTGACACAGTCATGCTTTGGGGTCAGGGCATGCTCTGCACCATGCCCTGGGCACGGCTGAGGGGTACAGTGTGTGACGGTCCCATGATGAGCACTTGCTTTGCCTTCCAGAACACCCATGCTGGACAATGCTCTCAGCCCCAGCGAGGCATCTTAAAGCTCCTTTCTAAAGCACTGGAAAGGTGCTTCAAATTGCAGTGTATCACACTCTCATGCACATCTACACTCAGGCGCTGCCAGCCTTCAAAATCCAGGACACCTAAAGTGATTTCTGCCGGAAGAATTTGATCTGACAACTTGAAAGTGAGCCATGGCCTCCAGTTGGGCAGCCCCAGCATAGCACAGCCTGACGCTCTGATTCTGCTCCCCCGTCCTCTTCCTCTTCTCTCCCTGCCCGCAGTGTGCGCAGCTTGCTAGGCCACAGCACTTGCTAATTCCAGCTGTGCTCACCCTTCCTTCACACCCACATTCTGTCCAGTCACAGCTGCTTTCAGGAAAGGGGCTTGGAGAAGGCCCAGCACCTCTGACTTCTTGGGAGTGGGGTGGAGGCGCATTTTCCCTGGACCCCTCCAGGTGGGCAACAGTCAGAAGTCCTGGGCCAGTGGGAGAGAGGTCCTCCTTGTGCACACTGGCTTTTGGCACCTTGCTTCACGATTTGGAAAAGAAGACCCCATAAGTAACTGGGGTGCCCTCAGAAAGCATGGTGAACAGGAATGGGACAAGTGGACACCTGCCATCTCTTCCCAGCACCTCCACTGTGCTCAGGCGAATGGCCAGTCCTGCCACAGCTGCCAGCTGCCACTCATGAATCTGTCTGCACCTCACCCTGTACCTACTGGGGACACCTGGACTTAGGGCCAGTCTGAAAGGTGACATCACACGTGGGGACCATCAACTCTGCACTGATCTCACTGTTTCTTTTGGAATTTGAAGCCCGTTCCAGAGCATGGGCAGAAATCCCCTTCCCAGACCAGCAAGAGTTGATCCTTTCTCATTCTGACCTTTGACTGATAGTTGAAAGAAGGTTCCTTTCAGCAGACTGCTAAAAACTACCCCCTAACCAGGGCAGACCTTAGAAACAGACAAATGGAAAATCTGTATAGGAGAGTTTGGCAGAATGCTCAAGCCAGTGAACTCAGGCTGCTTCATCTTCCAAGTCTGAAAGATGTTCTTGAACTTGGGAGGATAAGAAGCACGTTGTACTGAAGCAATCGAATTTCTGCACTCAGTTTCTTAAAGAACAATCTCTAGTAGGGTGGGTCTGCTTACATTAAGAATAAATGAGACACCATCAGAAAAATTCTGCAAGTATTTTGTCTGTTTCAGCAGCTGGGTAGTTCAAGAAAGCAGGTGGCAAGCTAGATTGGCAATGCAGCTTCCAGGGACCCAAGTGAACTGTCCTTTCAGTACAGCGTCAGAATGACCTGGGCTGTAACATCCTTGGCATGGGTGTACCTGTCCCCAAGAGACAGAGGATGCAGGTGAAGGTGGAGACCCAGTGATGACAGCATGAGAAATTTCTGATCATGCACTGGAGGATAGTTTTTCAGTGTTTGGACATAAAATTTACTTATGTGTATATACTTATAATTAGTTTGACTTGCTTGTATTTATGAGTTATATTTGCATTCATACACAGTGATCGGTTTGCATTTACTGATTAATCTTTGAGGTGAGAAAGTGAGGGCAGACAAAGTCATGCAGCACACAGATGATGGGACCCGAGCACAGGCAGCTGCTGTCACAGTAGTGTCTCCTCCTGTCCCAATTTCATGGCCACCCACTGTTAGAGCAGAGCTAAGTAAATCAACATCCAGCTAGTGTTATTGCAGAATATTAATGCTATGCGTCCAAAAATGGTTGAAGCATAAGACTGCTATAATTTAATAGTTGCAATTTAAAATATGTATTAAACACCCTAAAATAAACATGAGATAGTATCTAGGTGGTAATACTAGATTAAATAAAAACAAGAGCACATGCTACCTGAAGAAATATAACCGTGAGTCAGAGTGAAAGCATTTATATTAGTTAGTTCAGTTTTGAAATAGAGTTATTTTCAAAGCAAGCTTGTGGTTGTTAATACGCAGGACACTGGTCCACAGGCAGGTGCTAAAACCCAGGGAACCTTGAGTCCAGGTGTGTGCAGATGAGAATTGCCCCTTGTTCCCTCCCTGGAGACTGGCAAGCCTTCCCTTCAGAGACCCTCTGGTCATCCTCTCTCTGTGAACATTGTTTTAAGGGCCCAGTTACTCAGTAGCTTCCTTCAGAAACTTCCCTAAACAGGAGGCCGTGCTGTCACTTGGCGTGTTACCATTACTAAAAAATAAATATTAGAGTCTGGGGTTGCTAGGGTGGCAATGTCAACTTGATTTGCTTTGAGATTCACTCGGGGAATTGGCGGAGCACGCTTTCACATTTGTCTGGATGAGTCAGAGAGGCATGGCGTGAGGTCTATGTCTAGTCCTTGGCCTCTTTCGCTCTGGTGCTGTTCCTCTGTACTGCTTCCTAGCTGCCATGAACCGAGCAGTTTTGCGCCTCCACCCATTCTCCCGTGATGTTTCTACCTTGGAGCAGCCGACCGTAGACTGAAACCATAAGCAAAGTTAAACCTTTCCTTCGTTAAATTGTGGGTGTCAGGTACTGTGTCTCAGTGACAGGGAGACTAATTAGTAAGAGTCACAGTGGCACGTGGCACTCTATCCGATAACTCTACCCAGGATGCACTCTCCAATATTCCCAGTCATCCCCTGGCTGTGGAATTGAGATCCTAGAACAGACATACTCATCTGGCTCAATAAAAATCCCACATACTACAGAGGCAGATCGGGAGTAGGCCGTTGATGAATAATTCCAGGCAGAAGAGGATACTAATAATTTCACAGCATCCTGCTATTTTGAAGCCCCACATTAACTCTCAACTTATTTATCTCTGTGTTTATTTATGCCATATAATTGAGTTTTTTCTCAGATACCATCATAAATCACGTAGGCTGGTCACTCAGGAAACAACTCACTATTATGCCAAGCTAATTTAAAGCAAGGCCATCATTTATTTCCTACTGTGCTTTTATATTCTTTATATGGAACCGCACCCACTAACATATCATATAAAGACATTTGCTGAAAAGTACTAAATTGAGGGATTTTCAAAAGGATTGACACATTCATCCATCCTTCCATTCAGACCCATTTGAGGTCATTTCAGGTCTTTGAAAGTTGTTCTGGTTTGGGGTTAAACTGGCCCCCAAAATATGGGGCACACTGGGCCTACCATTGATGCTCTGAGGAAAAACTAAGGGAAATCATTTAATGATTTGGATCAAAGCGAGGAGTCATGAGAGAAAACGTGGCTAGATCAGGGGTGAAGAGGAGGCTACATCTTTCCAAGATGCCCATGGTGGTGACCCCTTGAGAGCAGACCATACAGTGTCACTCTGGGTCCCTCCGATGTTCTGAAAAGGAGCAGAGTTAACACGATTCCAACTAAGAATAAGGCGGCTTCCACCCTTAAAGACACAGGAAAGAAAGGACCATTGTTGGCACAGTGAAATCATCTGGGAAGGGCCTAACATGTGAATCTTAAACTTCAAAGCCAAGCAGCATTCAGAAAAACAGGTTTTCCTCTATATGCAGCCTAGCTGCGGCCAGCTGCTACATGGTTTCCATCTGCCCAAGAAAGTGTTCTATCCTTGGTACCTTCCCACCACCTCCAACTTTCAGTTTTGAGGTTGGCAGTTTCTATTCTCTAGGCAATACCCTTGATCAGTCGGTGTGCCTAGCTACCATACATGCTGTAATACCTACTATTGTGAGCACACTATTAGGTTAACACACTTGTCTGTGTCAAAGCTAGGGGTGCAACCAATTTAGTTGGGTTTCCCAGTGCCATGTTCAGGCTCTGTCACTCAATACTTGTGTTCTTTATATGCCTGGACTCACTCTTCTGTATGACAGTTCCTCAAAAAAATGCTTATTAAATGTGACATGCCTTCATTGGTCAATAAAATAGCCATAGGAGGACAGCCTATGTAAGGATAATTTGGATTGATTTCCAGAAATACTCCAAGTTCAACTAACATGTTCAGGACATTTCTATGCCTTAGTGATGAGCTCGGGCTGGAAAAGATGCTATCGTATTATGCTGTGTTATTCTGCATATCAAATCATTAGACGGTCCCACTGTTTTTAGAAAAATTTCTTGCATTTATCCTACCCTAGCTCTAGTGCTTGGGAAAGCATCTTTTAGACTTCATCCCTCAGATTTCAATACTTACCTGTGTATTCCTACTCCACACTTCACATACTTGTGAGTTCACCCATGACTAGGTCAGAGCTTGTAGCACCTTGAGGAAATAAGCAAAGGAAAACAGAGAGAGCACCAGGCCCTGCATGCTAGTGGGAAAGACAGAGAGTAGACGAACTGCTCTAAGGAAGTCGAAGGGCATCGATACTGTCAAGAGGGATGCAGGATGAGAGGGCTCAGGTGGATGGAGGAGGAAGAGGCAGGACAACTGCTATAAGGAGGGCCTGGGGCTCGTGGAGCGGGAAGGTGGGTGGGGTGAGCACACCCCACATCCTGGTTTTAATCTTGTCCATCACTCTCATGAGGCTGTGAGATTCCCTAGGGCAAGAGCAGTGTCCTTACTCTATGCCTCCAACACTCAGTCCAGGCTAGCAGGGTGTTGGGAGATGTGAAATGGGAACAGGATGAAGGCCTGGTATAAAGTTCCATTGCTTTATGCCATAAGGTGAGAAAGGCCCCTACACTACCAGCACATAGGGCTTATCTCAGAGGCATATAAGTTCCCATCCAGGCTTTTCCTCTGCATCTACTGGGACATGCACCTTATTTCATTTAGCAGTTACTGAAAGTATCTCTGTTTAGTTCTGTGGAAGAGAAGATATTGTGGCTCAAATCTGAACAATAATGTTAATAATTTAATTAGCAATGTTAATAATTTAATTAGCAATGTTAATAATTTAAACATCAGCATATAGAACACACTCAGCAGGAACTGTGGCCTCAAATGGATGCAAACACAAACAAACAAAAAGAAAAGTGCTCCACACAACTCTTCAAGGGTCACTGATCACTGCCAGGTACACCTGCATCATCGCTTCCTGCTCACTCCCCTCTACCTCCTGCTGTTGCCTTTCCGCCCAACTGCATCTTATACTTACTGGTTTCTGGTTTTCCTTGCAGTACAGCTTACATGATATGTATCTCCATTATTTCAGAAATGCACACATATGCACAGTGTTCATAGATTACAGTTAGATGGTTAGATGAGTGCCCATCATAAAGGACAAAGCTTGAGAAAAGTTGATCAAGTCCTAGGGTCTGTGCTCTCCAGCATTAACGGGACCACGACGAAACTCCGATCCCCCAGGTACCCTGGCCCTTCATTACACAGGCCTCAGATGCTTGCCCCTGTGGTCGTCCAACTGATACACCTCATGCTTCAGATAATGTGGAGTTGACTTGCAAATGCAGACTACTTGCAACAAGCAAAACTAAGGGGAAAGAGATGACATGGTCTAGTGCAGTGGTGGCAAAACTATGGACACAGTGCAGTGTCTCGGGGGGCGGTTCATCTCACTGAAAGCCCTAAAAGGTCTAGTGTGGTGACCACAAAATAAGCAGCAAGTCCAGGTCCACAGTGTACACTGAGCTGCTCAGGAGCCCCCTGGCTCTGTGTCTGAAGCACCACTGCCACTGTCGAAGAGTGACACGGGACACTTAGGAGGAAGGTGCCTTCTAAAACCATGCTGGTGACTGGGATCCCCCTGCAGTTCTTTAGCCAGGCACACTTGCAGATCAGGTAATGAATATCTAATGATTCTCCTGCTAAGTGTTGCCCCCAGGCTGAATGCATTATAGGGAAAAGGCGTTTATTTTCTGCCATTTCAAGAGAGACTATAAAAAGCCAACATTTACTGACCTCCCCAAAACCTTTGATGCAATTAACAGCAATTTGGCGAGAATAAAACTGCACGCGATTGACCTTACTTCATTAGTTTGAAGATTATTTTACAAATGGAGAGCAGAGTGCTGTAATTTAACAGTTGAACTACGATAGCTGATTAAATGAATCTTTTTGCAATTCCAACAAACTTGGGCTACTTTCTAAAGATAATTTATTAATGAAAGAGGCACTGTACATGTTTGGTTTAAAATCAAAGACAACTACTGTGGTTTATTTTAAATTTTAATTTTAGATGATTTTTTTTTTACTTTAACCTTTTGCTTTATGTATAAAGGTCACTTATTTATTATTCACTGATCATTTGAAATTTATCACGAGGCTGATAAAACACAGTAATAGGCTTTTTTCATTTTACAATGAATTTTCTGTGAAATGATAGCTCTGGGTGCAACTTCTGACCCATATAAATTTTACTTGTTTTTCAAACTCTTAAAATACATTGCAACCTTGTCTACAGGGTGAGTCCTCAAGCCATATGAAATCTGAGTTGCTACAGTCAATGTGTCAAATTCAATATAGATTGCTAGTCATCTTCCAATGTTATTTTACTCTATTTGCTTCTCATTTATCCTTTTTACTGTTGTATGCATTCTCGGCTGTACCAAATTACCTCAAGCTGTATTAGATGTGAGGCAGAAACATCTGAGGACAAAGCGCCATCCAACGTCACCTGAAGGAGTTTCTCTGTGTCCTGAGTTTGGATTTCAGAGGTGACTATGGCACTGGGTTCTGATTAAGTTTCTAGGACTCCACAGATGTGTCTGACCACCAGAGAATTGGTTCAACAAGCCAGAACTCGTTGAGTAATCTGGCAAGGACTAAATTTCTTTACACAGATCATTGATGAACAGTTCCATAAATAATGGAGCTGGCTGCTAAGCAATGGAACACCGGGCTAAATTCTGTGTGGACAGGGGAAAAAGCAACCAAAATGTGCTCTCACCATAATGAAAAGTACAATGGCAAAACTGCATTTAAAAGTACTGTTTTAAATAAGGACCAAGAAAATTAAAGTAAGTAATAAAGACTGTGATGACTGGATTTCCACCTTGCTAATATAACCAAATGGAAAGCAAATAGAATAAAAGTGGCACAAAAGAGTGTGGTGGTGCACACCTGTGATCCCAGTACTGAGGAGGATGAGGCAGGAGGATCACCCTAATTTGAGGCCAGCCTGGGCTCCAGTGAGTTCAACACCAGCCTGAATTACATAGTGAGACCATGTCACAAAATGAAACAAAACAAAACTGACTTACATAATAAAAGTGACATGAAAAAGAAAGTGAAAATTCATGAATAAAGGCAATTTAGGTTAGCATCACCAATATACTTAACCTACTAAAAGATCTATAGCCCTCCATCCAGATTTATTTTTTTCTTGGTACCAGGAATTGAACTCATGACCTTGTGCTTGCCAGGCAGGTGCTGTGCTGCTGAGCTATATCCCTGGCACCAGAAAATTTTAAATTAAGAGAAATTAAAGATCTAAATAAATAAGCAATATATCATATGCATGCATTGCAAATTTTTCTGTTGTAAATATGTAAGTTCTCACCAATTTTATCTTTTTTAATATTGTATTTGGTGGAGGTCAACATATAAGCCAATTTTATCTACCATACCAAGAATGTAATTTCAATTGCTCTGTGCATGTATGTGTCAATTGGACAAGCTGATTCTAAAATTTTTATGAAAATAATGGCAAAAAGTAGTAAAAATAACTGTGTGTGTATTTTACTGGGGGTCAAACCCAAAGTCTTCACAGTGAACTATAACACTAACCCCCCTTTTAATTAACTGGTTTTTTTTTTTCTAATTTTTGAAATAGTCTCACTACTTTCAGAGTACTGGGGCTACAAATACACATCACCAATCCAAGCCAGTAAGGACAATCTTAAAGATGACTTTGGAAGGACCTAAATTACCAGCCAACATGAATAGATGGCCCAGTCATCTAAATAATAGCACGATTGCAGCCCTGGGGCTAACGATTTAACAAAGGAACAGATGGAGGGCACACAGAGCCGCCCAATGTCTGATGGCCAGCAAAAGTGCCACAGCACCATGGGGGGATGACGATGTCTCCACATCACAGCGCTAGAGTCATTCAATATCCATATGAAAATAAGTGAATCATGACCCATCTCATACCCTGATCAAAAATATATTTCTGGACCCATCATACAGCTCAATGCTTCCAGTAAAACAGTAAAACTCCCAGCAGATAACAAGGGAGAATATTTTCATGACCTTGAATGGGGCGAAGATTTCAATAAAAAATAACAGACACAAAATACTAAACAAAGAGTAAATACTAATTAATCTTCATTGATATTTTAAAACCCTGCTCATCAAAAGATATATTGTGAAAAGTTTTAAGTAAAAAGGCAAGCTACAGAGAGGACATTTGCAATAACATATGAGACAAAACCTCATATTCAGAATATATAAATGACTTTAAAATATCAGCAAGTGTAGGGGAGAGGGGAGGGACCTCAATAAGATAAAAATAAACAAAAATATTGTGTAGGTATTACCTGAAGGGGCTACCTAAAATGGCCAGTAGCATAGGAACAGTTGCTCTCACTCACTGGTCACCAGAGAAACAGAGATAAAATGACACCGAATCCTTTCATAGCTCCACCAGAATTGTGATATCCCACCACCTCCAAACACTAAAACATCCTGAAACACTCCCTGTGTTGGGGAGGAGAGGTGTGAGGAAAATGTCATCTACACTGGGAGGGGCACAGACAGGTACTGTATCTGCTAGGACTACAGCTCACATTCAACCAGTACAAATCAAAATTATTTCCCCAAAAATTGTGTGTGTGTTCTGCCATGTCATGAATTGTATAGACTTTTTCTCACTGTCATTACCTAACCAATACAGTGTAATGAACATTTGCATACCATTTACCTTGTATTAGGTCATAGAAGTGATCTAAAATTATTTACATTACAGAGGAGGATGTGCTTTGGTTACATGCAGTGTTATAGCAATTTATGTAACATACTTGGGCATCCTTGGTGTTTCATATATGCAGGGGTCCTGAACAAATCACCCAGGAATACCTGAGGGTGACTGTACCTTGAAGTATCCTGTTGTCCTAAGCAAACTCACAATGCTCATATTTCATGATCATTCATGTGAATGCATGTGTTTATGGCCCGAATATGCAGAATGCTCACAGTATACATCAAAACCACATCTGGAAACATGAATGTCCAACAGAAGAATGATGAAATGGTGTCATGCTCATAAAATGAAATGCTGGAAAATTGAGCAGTAACATATGAGGTGACTCAGAAATAATTTCGAGCCAATTATATTTGACATAACATAATATGTTTTCCAGGATCCCATTTTTATACGAAGTTCAAAAGCAAGAAAAAGCGACTGGGTGGTGAAAGCTGTCAGAATTGGGTTTAACTTTGGGAGGAAAAGATATAGGTAATGAATCACCACTTAGGAATATTAACAGGGTGGGGGAAGCAAGCTGCAGAACATACTGGAAATGGGGAGGCGAGGGTCTGAGAGAAAGGTTTCCAATGCTACATTGCAGTGAGTCAGGTCAGGACAGAGTGCATGGGCCAGACCCTGCTACCTCATCCGTGTGGGGTGGCGTGGAGGCCCCAGTCACAGGCCTGCTGATTATGTGCTGAAGGGAAGGCAAATAAATTTTTGATCTCAACTCTAAGTTCCTCGCTGGGCAAATTTCTGTTCTTTGACAGCAGATTCACAGGAGAAAAACCCACAAGTTTACTAAATGTGCAGAGCTCCTCAGGCAGAGGAGGAGCCACCTTCTGGGAAAGTACCTCTCCCCCAAGTACTGACCTAGGAATCTGGCTTGAGCAGAATTTTAACAAAGACTAGGGAGTCTTAGGAGCCTGAGACAGAAGTAAGCCTCAGGCTGCAGAGGCAGCACGGTGGGAGGGTGGGAAGCCTGCTCCTGGGCCTCCCTGGTCTCCTGTACCAGCTCTGGTTAATGTAGTAGGATCCTCAGCAAGGGGCACCCACACCTCCAGGCTCAGGCAGGTCAAGGGAAAAGCACAGAAGGCCTTCTGTGATGGGACTTCTGCTCCTGTCATAAGTAAGCAGGGGCAGAGGCAGAAAGGCCTCCTGCTTCTTCAGTCTTCAGCTCTGTGGATGATGGGTACACAGGCTGCTTCCAATATTCAGTTATTGTGAAGTGTACACTCATCAACAGACAACTGAATAAAGAAAGTGGAACACTACTTGGGTAGAAAGAAAGACAAATTGAGGCATTTTTAGAAAAATGGTTGCATATGAAAAATGTAATATTGAGTGAAATAAACCAGACACATAAGCATAAATAGCACATGGTAGCTCTCATTTGAGTGAGGGGAAGTACAACAAAGAGAACAATAAAGGAAGGATAAAAAGAGACAAGGAGATGATCTCTTACAAATGGGAATGACTTCAAGGGACCAACGGTGAGGAATGAAGAGGATGGGATGGGGAAATAAGAAAATAAAGAAAAGCCATATACAAGATCCGAATAACATCTGTCAATGTAAACACTATATGCCATAACATGAACTACGTTTAATAATAGCAACAAGAATGAAAATGGGAAAAGGAGAATTAGGAGGAGAGAGGGAAGGGGAAGAAGGATAAAAAAGAATCAAGTTCTATTCTGCACATGCACTCACCCCCCAAGATGATTGCAAAATGCAGGTACTGCAAACATGTGCTAATTAAAAAATTTGAATAAAAAAACTAAGGGATAAAAGAATCTTTAGCCTCATAATCCTCAAGATCTAGGGAGAAGTAATAGTTTGGTTTCCTTCATTGGTAAAATCCTCACAAAATACCTACTGTTGCCTGCCACATAACACAGGTCAGTACTCCAGAAATGGTGACTATGATCATTGTTAGACAGAGAATGCGGCAATAGAACACATTGAGAAGACACTTCACCAGGGTGGAAACGCCAGTCTGTGAGTGTAATTGGATACAGAAACAGAGACAGCTGGCTCAGGGATCACTAGCCATGGCAGGTGTGGCTATGGCGTCTCTCCATGTGAACCTGGCACAGGTCTTTCTCCTGCTGTTGTGACTTCCCAGAGCCAGGTCCGGTGCATGGGACCTGAAGACAGCAGCTTGCTTACTCCATTTAGCCCCTGCAGTCAGCATGGAGCCTGACCCACAGCCTTTAAGGCTCAATAAACCAACCAGGAGCAGGAGAAGCCCTGTCCTTGCAGACTTCCACAGAAATTTTCTGTGGATACCAAAGAGCAGAGTGGAATAGGAAAGAGAACTTGATCATGGAATTTATTTTGCTACCAAAACTAAGATTTCCTCACAAAGGCCTTGCAGCTCTGGTGTATTGTGCTTGTTCTATAAGCTTCTGCTGTAGTTTGTGTCGGGATGTCCCCTCAAAGCCTTGCACAGTCACAAGTGGGACTTTTTCAGAAGTGGCTGAATTGAGAATGTGTGATGGATTCATGGTGCAATGCTAGGATTAGGGGTGGGTGATTACTAAATCAGCCCACTGATTGGTTTTGTACCACCCTAATCCTGGTAGCCTGAAGACGATATAAGGAACAGGAAGGAGCTTGTCTTGTCCCTTGCTTGCTTTGCTGCCTTCTGCCCACCATGAACTGTTCCTCCTCTGCAGTGCCTGTCTGCCATGCCACCCTGCCCTGGAGCCACCCGATTATTGACTGAAAGCTCTACAAACTTTGAGTTAAATAAACCTTTCCTCCCTTAACTTGTGGGTGTTGGGTACTTTGTCTCAGCAATGAGAAAAGCAACCAAGACAATCACAGACTCCTGCCTGTCATTTGCAGAGACAGCCAGCTGTCCTCCAGCTGAATCTCAACTGCAGGCTTCCTGGCCCTAAATCAGTGTTATTGTCAGTGCTGTCTTCTGTCTGCAGGGGCTGACTGTTGATTTGCAGTAGGAAATCATCTTTTATTTGGCTGGAGTTCAATTTTAATAGGTTAGAAGTCTGTTGCGTTTTTCTCTCTTACATTAAAGACCCTGTTAATCAGATTTGGGGCTCATCAAAGTCCTGCCCATTTGACAGAAAAAATATACAGGAAAACATTTGCGATTTCTCCTTCCTTCACTTTGCTGCCAGGAGAATGCCTTCATCTGAGGAGAGTGGTGGGCTGGCACCTGGGCTGGGAGTCAAAGTCATGCCCTCACCCTTGCCAAGTGTCTCATGGGGCTCAGGGGTCACTCCCTGGCTCTCCAGGCACCCAGTACCTATACCAAGAAGCATGGGTGTCTTTCCTTCTGTGTCAACTCAAAAGCCAAAGAATAAGTCTATCCAAACTCTGGTCACGAGAAAGTAAGTAGAATTTAAAAAGAAAGGAAAAAGGAACTTCACTGAAAGTTTTACCAGTAGACAAATAGACACACTCCCAAGCCCAGTTCTTTAAGCTGGTGCTTCTCAGGCCAGGATCCTGAGTTCCAGCAGGTCTGAGATCCTGGGATGCTGGTACTGCAGGCCCAGGGCCCGGCCACAGAGCATGCTCAGAGCATCTCTTTCCTGAACATATCTGTAGTTTGTATTTCTAAAATGGAAATGAGCAGGGCAGAAGGAAGCTGGCAAGTCCTCTATTTGATAAATGAAAGCACAAACAAACTCAAGGACCTTGGAAATGAATCATTAACATAACCCAAGGACACCTAACAGAGCAAAGTCAAGGAGAGGGAGGCCAGGGCTGGTCCTCTACACACAGACATCTGTTCCTCCTCCATCTGAGTTTCGGGTCAGACTGCGGAGCCAGCCCTATATAAAGGAGGTCACCCATCACCAGCCCGCGATGCCCAGAGAGCTGGTGGGGCAGGTGGCACTGCAGCCCGGCGGAGGCCCCTGTCCTTTGCCATCCCCCCCACTTCCTTCAGGCCTGGGCCCAGACCTCCAGCCAAGGCCCTGCCATGCCGTGGTGGGGAGAGGCCATGCAGCCTTTCTGCTCTGGGAACCAAGAGCTCAGTCACAGTCAAAATACACCCCAGGGCACAGCACACAGCATCTGGGGTGCCACTGTCTGGTGTGCCATGACTGCCACCTCACACTGCTTGACCTCTTCATGCCTACCTAACTTTCCTGTCCTTACCTAAGGTCACTTGGTAGGTTGGCTGAGGACTGAGAGGACACCTGTCTGGCTCCAACCACCCTGGACCTGTGCCCTGCAGTCTGGTGGCTGTGTCAGCTCTGCTAACTGGGGCCAAGTCTCCTCCACATGTAGGTTGCAGTGGGGCTGGGGTGGGATGGGTCAAGGGTGAGGGGCACGCCTTCTCCCTTTCCCTCTTCACTGAATCTGGCTTGCAACTGTGAGCCAGGCCCAAGGCTCTGCTGAAAGCTGGTTGAGAATACTCATCTCCAACCTAAAATGCAGGGGGAGGTCCCAGAGACCTCTTCAGCACCCCACTCCCCAGCTCCCTGTCCCACTTAGGGTCTGGGAAGAGACAAGAGGTGGCAGGTGGAAGTATAGGAAAAGGGGGTGATCAGGAAGCTGTGTGGTCCCAACACTGCAGGACTTCACCTCACGGGCCCCTCCTTGTGTCTGCTCTCAGGGAAGGCCTCAGAACTGCAGTGGTGACCCCACCCACTCTGAACTGCACACCTCACTGAGCCCAGCACCGCCTCTCTGAGCACCTCCATTATGCTAGGCTGCCATTGGATTGCAGTTTTTTAAGTCACAGTGTGTGACTGGGTTCCCCAGACCACACAGAAGCTCCATGGAGAATGGGTTTATGTTACGCCTGGGTGGACTCCTCCATCTGGGGCCAGTGAGACAGGTGTGACAAGCTCAGGGAGCCCCAGCTCCAGGAGTGTAAACTCAGTCCCCACCCTCCATGTCAATTGCCTGGGGCCACTGACCACTCCTTGACCTGTAAATGGTCTCTTAGCTCTGGCTGCTTCCGCCCCGCCCCCCTCCCACCATTGGAATCGCTCAGTCTGGTAGCTGCGGGTGGAATTTGTGGCAGGCCCTTGGTGGGGCTTCTCTGGGGTCTCTAGGGCCTATGCCCAGAATCCCCTCTGCCTTCCCGCTGCCCCTGCTGATAGCTTTACCACTGGCTCCACCCCTCACTTCACACTGCCAGGTCAGCCCGAGGGCAGAGACAAGGCCCTGAGGCCCACCACACCTTTACTTTGGGGATTGATTCATTCAGGGGAAAAAGCACCCAAACCAGCCCAGCCTGTAACAAAACACAATTCTAGTCAGCTTCCCGACTGTGCAAAAGATACATAAATAAGTCTTAACACTCATTTTTTACTCAACTTCCAGACTAAATGACTGAAATTCTAATTCTGACCTTTTCTAATACACTTGTTTTCCCAGCACTTGAGTTCTGAGGAGGAGGAAGCTGCACAGAGATCCACTGAAGCACTTCAGCCTTATAAGGTGCTGCTGGATGGCAGAGGGACTCCGGTTGAGAGGGCTGTGAGTCGCACGTGCTAAACATGTCACCAAAGAGTCGTATCTCTTATAACAATCTCCTGGAGATGATCCACAAAAACAAACACAGTTCCTTTTCTACTGCGGTGCTGAGGATGCACAGGGTAGCATACCAAGCCCGTATTAAGACAACTGTGCTAAGAGTCAAGTGTTTGTGCATTGTTTCATTCAGATATCAAACAAGGGAGCAGCATAAGAACCACGCATCATCCTCTCCCTCTCAGCTGGGATTTATAGCTGATGTTTACTAGAACAGCTCAGTCTTCAGTTCTGAGCCTCTCCACACCTGCTCTGCCCACCTAGAAGATGGCACTGAAGATCATATTCTCGTTTGGATGGAACTAAGAGCTGATGGAAACAACAGTCACTTTTGACACCATCTCATCAACCATCACTCATCAAACAATGATGATTTTCCAAGAACCTGTATAAATACAAAAGACAACAGGTATCCCATGTGTCACTGTCCCTTGACTTTGCATGACCTTGGAATCACTTGGCCAAGTGCAGAATAAACAAGGAGGAGCATTTCAGAAAATGACTAGGTAACTGCTAGGGAAGAAGAAAAGAGGACAGCCAGAAGGGTACCAAGCCATACTCTAGGAGTTGCAATTTTAGAATTGATCAAATTGCTATACAGATGATATAGGACCTCCAAATGATATAGGGGAAATATTATAACTCCCAACCTGTTAGATGTCAGATACGTTGAGTTCGTGTTCCCCAAAGTTGGAGAATGAATTCTAAGGAACAACAAAGGTTAAGAGTAGGAAATACAGATTGAGGGGGAGAAATACAGTTCCTGAGAGACAGGAGTAGTTCCTGAGTGGGCTCCCAATAAGCCCACTTTCTTGAGGGAGTTTTATAGAGCAAATCTTGAGGTCAGTACAGTGTGGGACAAAACTAAGATCAACCAATAAGGTTACGAATATAGTCTCTTAGGTATTGTTGATCCAATAGGGAAGCAGCACACATATCAAGTGTACATGGAAAGAACAAAGAACTTTTCAGGAAGGAATGAATCTTAGGGTCTTGGACATGCACAGAGATGACCGATGTCTAGCTAGCCTTTATTGGACCAGGTGTTACTCCTTATCTCTCGGGAAAGCATATAGAGCTGGTCATTCAGTCTTGAGGCTTGGCATCCAATAGATGCACTTCTGATCACAATTGTAATGTGTTTTTCATCTTTTGTATTGACTCTTGAGAGTCAGACAATTATATTTTTGGTTTGCAAGGTAGAGTTTAAAATTTAGTTACGACTTTCATTTCTTTATAAATTTTGATGAAAATCTCCAATGATACTTAAAACTAATATTTTAGTCCAATTATTTATCTGCATATTACTGAACAATACAAGGAAGAAAAGCTTCTCTATCACCAAAAATATAACTGTCTGACTTTGAGATCACCTTTAAAAATGGATACATGCTTCTGTGAGAACTTCCAGAGGCTGAGGAAGGAAGGCAGTTTCATTACAGGACCTGGAGTGTGAGTGCCTGTGTCCTGTTATGATAATTTTGCAGAAGGGGATGTGTGGTCCCTGAGAAGGAGTTAGCTGCCTCCCCAACTTGGGCTGCTGGTGCTGCAGACTTCTCCGCACTCAGGACAGCCTCTCCATTCTGCCATCACCTCTCAGGACCACCTGCCAGCACCACTTGGGACAAACTAGCAGATCTGAGGCTTTCAAAGCAACCTCCCTGTCTATCAGAGTCCATTTGCCTCAGCTTAATTATATGCAGATTTTTTCACAACTGTGCCAGCATTTATTGGCTCGGCTGGTTCCCTCCACAAATTGGCTGACAGTTGGAGGAGGAGCCACTGGGACAAAGAGAAAACTACTTGGTCACAAGTGCCCATTCTTGCATTAACATACTCTTCCAGTCTAACAGCTCTCAGTCTGCAAACACCTGTTGTCGTTGTCAGTCAAACACCCATTCTTCTAGTGCTGTCCTCAGTTTGGCAGCATTTGAATGGGACCAAATGAAAATGGTAATTTGTTTCTAGCAATGTGCGAGTAGAAGAACAGATAGGCCTATTTATATGTACACAGACTAAACACCAAAACACTAATTAAGTAAATTTAGTTTTCCCTTTAATCAGACTTCCAGGTAATTAGCTGTCAGCTAAGATAAATTACAGTTTATTCCATTTTTATACTGTGCTTTGGTCAAATAAAGATTATGTTTTAATGGCCAGATTTAGTTGCTAATTTTTCATGCATATGAAAGGATTTGCAAATATTATCATTGGAATCTTTTAATGTTCTGAAAACTAATTTCTGCCTAAAACATCACTCTTTCAACAGTTTCACTTGCAGTTAGGAAAAATTGGTTTCAATCTTTTCCACTTAATACATGATCATGCAGATTTTTCAGTCCTACATCAAGAGTTGAGAGTCTCTGTGAAAGTGTTTCCATCCAAGCCAGAACTGGCAGAAGGACTTTAAACTCGAAAGAGCAAGTCCCCCATGCTTCCGAGGACTGGACAGGAGAAATGATTGAGAACCATAGGGTTTGGTCAATGGCAACAATCAGACATAGAACACCATTCTAGGGAGTGTGTGTGTGTGTGTGTGTGTGTGTGCCCCTCTCCATGCCATCCTGCCTTAGGGTCAACTGATTATGGACCAAAACATCCACAAACTGTGAGCTAAATAAACCTTTCCTTCCTTAATTTTTGGTGTCAGGCATTGTGTCCCAGCAAGGAGAGAAAGTAACCAAGACAGTCCTGTAAGTGTAGCAACTATGGATCATAACATATACCCTGTCAGGCTCACACTTTTATTTGCATACTTTTAAAATTCTGCCTAATAAATCCCTTTACGTCTTTACCTAATGCAACCTTAAAATTCTTTTTCTGCAACCAAAGTCAGTGAACCTGTAATTTACTTCTATGTATAGGGTGGGCTAAAGTTTCTTATCTCAGTGGGAACTTCCTTGGACCCTGTCTGGTGACAGTTTCAGCCAACTAGTTGACAGTGTCCTATTACAAAAACCTTGGCTAGTGGAGACCACAACAGAGACATTTGCTGAGGGATTTGTTATGGTTTATATCTAGATGCCGTCCCGTAATTGGATTTGGGACTTACAGCTGACTTGCATTAAAGAGGTCGAGTCTGGTAGGAAGAGGTGGATTACTGTGGGCGTGGCCTGGAATGATTTGCCCCTTCCTGGCTTCTCCTTTGAGTCCCTGCTTCCTGTCCACCATGCCATGAGCAGCTTTCCTCCGCCATGCCCCTCTGCCTGGAGTCCTGCCTTAGAGCCAGCTGAAATCTCTACAAAATGTGAGCCAAAATAAACCTCTCTTTGTTTTAGTTGTGGGTATAAGGTGTTGTGTTCTAGTAATGAGAAAATTGACAAAGGCAGGTTTACTGTATGAGTTTTCCTACATATGTTTCTTCAGATGCCAAGAATGAAGCGCTTCCAAGTATATTCCTAGATTTAGGCCCTGTAGAAACCCTCTGCAGTCACTGTCTGTTTGTCACCACTGAGGAACTGGAGACCCAGAGGGGCCAGCACTCAACATAAACTTGCACACCTCCTGCATCTTGAAGCTGGGGTTCAGGCTCAGATGTTTAGTGCCACCTGAGTCCTAAGCTGGCCTTGGATTTTTTTAAAGACCTTTCCCTGACAGGGAATTATCCTGAGAACAGACAATCATGGGTGTGGGACTTTGAGGAGGGATATCATCATTCCACAAGTGACCAGGGTTTAGTGAGCAAAGAGGCTGGGCTCAATCACTTAGCTGTGCCTCTCCTGGCTGCCTTTGCTCACCCCACTCAGTTCACGGCTCCCCAAAACAACTTTAGAAAAGTGAAGCAGAGTGACACGCTCATCAGACCTTCCTCTGAAGGGACAGGTCCTGGTATGTGGGAGCATTGTTTCTCCATCAGTATTTTTTCCTTTTAAATATTATTATTTCTCTGGAACATTTATTTTATCTGTCCTCTTCAAAGCTGCCCTCAGCCTGACCAACTGTATAAATCAGGGAAAAGAAACAGAAACAAAAGTCTACTCAGAACTGAAGGAACGTCTGAGGAAAATGTGTCTTAATATAAGTATTTCATGATGGTCTTTGACTGTCTTAGGGAAAAATTAACTCCAGTGATAGAGCAAGATGGCCCCCAAAGGACAATATGGCCCCAAAGGGCAAGATAGCCCCCAAAGATGTGTTGACAGCAGAAGAACCCACTTCTTTATTTTCCAATTGTAAGAAAGCAGTTCTTGAAACTATATCTGCAACTACTAGTGCTAATTTTGGACAACAATGAACCAATGACCAACCACTTCTTTTTCTGTGCCAACATTCTCTCCCATTCATAATAAGGATCCATGAAGGTTCAGGTTCTGAGAGGATTCCACCTCAAAAGGCCCAAGCACTGACTCAAGATCGTAGTTTGCAAGTTATGCAAAGGGTCATCTATTCTCACACTGGACTTCCGTCCCTGTGGATTCTCCTGAGTGAGCAGCACCATGCCCTGCATGAGGTGCTGATGTTACAGGCCCTAGGAGTACTGCTGGCCACTTCAATGCAGCACTCATTCCCACGTCACTGTATTACAGAGCCAGGTAACCAGGGAGCGGCTGGGCATTTCAGCAATATCTACGACCCCCAGGATAACGACGCCATCTTTAACATTCTTAAGGGAAAAGCCAGGCTCTGTCTCCGTCAATCTCCACATACTCACACATCAAGACTAAATTTACGGGATAAGAAATGGAACGATAGCACCTTTTTCTATTTCCACATGATGAGGATACTTCTAGCATACAGCACCAAAGCCTCACAGAGGCAGTTGTTTTTGGCAGAGGCTGGGAAGGTGGGAAGGGAATCCTGATCTAGAGTGAGTGGTTTCTCTCTATCCTACCTGCCTCTGGCTTTTCTTATTAGATCCACGATTAGCGACTGTCAGAAAGGCACCTCGAAATGTAGCTTTCATTTCTCAAACCTGAGAGAGTGAGACACTAAAAAGGGTTATTTCCCCAAGTCACACAGAATGTCCCCTCCATATAGACCATGGTCCCCTCCATACAGACCACGGGCGCAGAAGGATGATGGAGGGAGTGAGAGGGTGCCCGACTGGAGGGTGGTATCCTCAGGTGAGGGAAAGGTCCACAGGAGCTACTTTTGTCCTTGGACACCTTCAGTGAAGTTTAGGTCGATTATTTTAAAACCTTATTGGGATTTCTTCGTTGGCATTTCTCTGATATTTTCTAAACACCTAAAGAGGGATGAGGAATTTACTGGAATTTGGACTGCATGGTATTTTAGTGTGATTTATTCCAACAATACAACAGCTTTAAACACTAGTGTTCCTGATAATAGTTTTGGATTCAGTCACTGAAAGGCAATTCATATATTTATATGAAAATGTAATTTATATGTTTTATGTGTTGAAACAAGTTCAAACATTAGAAAAAGTGGAAGTCTTAAGAAGTCTCTCCCTTTTTTAAATTTTAACCACATCCCCAATAAACAGAGCCAGGCTTTCTGTGGTGGTCATGGGGCTTATGCCACTCTATCTACCTACGAGACCTCCAGCTAGTAACTGAAAATGTCTGAGCTTCACCACTATCTGTGGCAAAGTGGGGACATTAATAGTGATAAAATGGTGTTACAGTAGTGAACATGCTATATGCAAAGCAGGGGGTGACTATCCAGTAAGTGCAGTATTGGTCAGCTACTGTTGCTACCACTTAGGCTTATATGGCCAATGCACAGCAAATTAATGGAAACATGTATTTATTTATTTATTATTTTATTTTTTATTTTAAAAAGAAAAACAGAAAAAAGATAGAAACATACAGAATTTTAAAAATATAGTAGGAAACTGACACTAGTTAATATGTTGCATATTGTTATCTTAGAAGTAGTTGTTCAGGTTATAAGATAGAGGCGCAAAAAAAAATGATCAAACAATCAGTCAAAGCACAAACTGTTCTTTTGGATGAACTAACAGAGATTAATAGTACAGTTATCTAATATGTATATACATAAACACACACACACACACACACACATATATATATATATATATATATGTATATATATATGTATACCTATATACATATAATCTTTCCCTTTTTCCTTTCCTCCTTTCCCCTATCCCAGTTGTGGAAACATTTTTCAAAACACAGTTTTAATTTAAAAATCACAGCAAAAGCAACCCATGTCTCCAAATTTTAAAAATGCCATGAAACAGGCTGCCTGAAATCCAAAGGGGTGAGTTGCTCATGATGGCCAGGGAGCCAGGAGACCTGAGTGGAGGTCACATGAGTCAAGGGCATGTCTGCAGCAGGCTACGGGAGATATCAGAGCTGAGGATGGCCGTAGAGCAAATGCTAGGGAGACCCCAGCGGGTTTCTGGGAGTGTGAGCTGGCTGGGCAGAATTTGGGGTTTTGATTTGCTTCATTGTTTAATTGCTGATACTCTGCAGCATGTTCACAGACTAGAAAGGACATTGGCGATTATAGAATATTTCTAGTTAAGGCACTGGAACTTTATAAAAACTCTCTTGGCTCCCTTACCATCAAGCTTCTGGCTGACTGAAAATGAAAGAGGAACTGTGGATGAAAGTTACATTAATCGGATGGGGGCGAACGTTAGGTGGTGATTCTGCGTGAACTGCTGGGCAGTCTTGCTTATTGCAATGGGCTTCATACAGCCTATAATCATGGGGGCCAAGGAGCTGCTGTAGGGCGGGTGGGGATGAGGTTTCCCACTCTGCGGGCTCAGTAGAAACCTACTTAGCAAACATCAGGCGCTGTGCGAGAGCCTCAAAGCCCCCTCCCCATGGGACAGGCAGGTTTCTACAGTAGCTTCTTCCCCACCCTATGTTTCCCCTGGCCAGACTCAGGCACAGAAAACAAATTATTTCTCCACCCTCATTCCTTTCACAGGAAAGTCAGAATCCGCTGCATTTGCAATGCATAACACGTGCAGCTTGATACATCTCAGAGAAGAAAAGGCAGCAGAATGTTTTATTCCATCACATTTCCCTGCAGCTTGCGTGTGTTTATTACGTGACAGTGACCTCTGAGGACCGACCCCACACAACCCAGTCACCAAGCACTTTATTTAAAAGGAAACAAGTAATCCAGCCGTTCACATTCAGTGTGGTGCAAGTTTAGAAATCTGGAGCTTAAACAGCAGCTTTAAGTGCTGTATAACCTCAGGGAGACAAAGTGACCCTGTGCTTTAGCAGAAGGAAGGCGGCGGCTCAGTATGGAGGAGGAGGAGGAGCGATGTGTGGACGCAGGAGGAATGAGGGTAACACTGTGTCTGGGCAGCAAAGGGCCTAACATTGGCATTCAGCTCATGATCAGAAGGGGACAAAAGGCAAGGGAGAGAGGCACAAAATGAGTGCTAAAGAGGACGTTCTGTGAAAGTAGCTGTTTCATTTCATCTCAATGGGGCTTTTGTTTCTGAAGGGGCTCAGCCCTGTGTAAAGACATTGATCATGCAGGGATACGAGGGTCTCACTTTCTGGGGCCGATGGAAGAAATAAGACAGAAGCGTCCAAGCGCACACCTTCCACAAGGTGTCCTGAGGGGCAGGTGGAGAAAGCAGCCCCAGCCCCAGGGAGACAGCCAGATTCCCACACTTAATCTTCGCTTTTGGTTTCATGCACTCACAGACTAGAAACACCTTTTGGGGGGTATTTCAGATTTTATATCTTTCAGAGTCATGAGTTGGTGTTAAGTTTTTAGACATTTTTTCCTTGATGCTTTATGAGGTTTTATTATCCCTCAGGCATTTGGCTTCATGTCAAAATGCCCTTAGATGATGACGCTCCTCCCACATTTCTGATTCCTCCATGGAGCTCTTGGTCAGAGCCGCCCTCTGAAAGTCTCGCTTGACCAGCTGGACTTTGGCAGGACAGTTCTACCCCAATAAACTCTGCTCATAGAGCCCTTGGAAAACATTTAAGCAGTTCCAATTTTGTCATCCACTTCCTCTGAGGGTCTTGGCTGGGGAATCCTGCCATTTGAAAAAAAGCATCTAAACATGGACTAAAAGTCAGCAAGAAGCCAGGCATGGTGGCACATGCCTGTAATCCTAGCATGTGGGAAGCTGGGGCAGGAGGATCGTTGCAAGTTCACGACCAACCTGGGATACAAAGTGAGTTGAAGGCCAGCCTGAACTACATAGCGAGACCCTGTCTCAAAAAGAAAAAAAAAAATCAGAAAGTTGTCATGAGGAAAATCTCTGCCAGTTGGCAAGACAAATACCAGCGAGGATGTGCTGTCAATGGGGGCTCCACCCAGAGTCACCTTCTAAGGAAGGCTGATGGCACAGCAGGGTGAGGGCCAATGCAGTCCAGTCTCAGGGACACCAGACCAGATGTCCAAACAATAGACCTGTTAGTGCTATATTGAGGCACCCCGAAGGTTTGCTGAGACTCAGAAACGGTAATGCAGTGCTGACACTGGACATTCACTCACTTTATCATTGGCCATTGTGTCTGGTGGGGAATGATCTACTGTGCCAACCAGTTCTAGATTTTAGAATATGTCTTCTAAAACTTCAGAGCCTGAAATATGCCCCCAGTCCTTAAGGAATGGGCGTACTTTTACCTTCTTTTACAATACTAAAGAATACTCAATAATGTGCAAGTAAAATTTCTATCTGGGTTTGTACTAACTTGATGTTTTCCAAAAGGGTAGGAATGGTTTGGGAGGTAGAGGAGGAAGTAATTTCAGACACGTGTGAATTCCCTCTTGGTCTAGGTGGCTTGTACAATCTCAGGTCCCATTTCTAGGAGCCTGCATAGCGACCATCTCAGTGGTCCATGTGAAGTCACCCAAAACCATTTTTACCCTGTTCTGCCCCCTATAGAAGTCAGCTCAGGTTCAGCTTTGTAAAGAGGACAAGTAACAGAGCAAACATGGAAAGTGATCTTGCTGTACGCGGGATAATCCAAAGTGAGAACTGGGCCAGTGTGACATTTAAAGTTTCCTTCCTTTCCTACCCCAGCTCCTCTCACTCCACTTCCTAGCTACCAGTGTTGCATGCCCACTGCCATGGAGGCAGGAAACCAGACCTGTCCATCCCAACCTTTAGATACCACTGCCAGTCACACAGACACCTGCTTCCACATCCAGCAGGCCTGCACACAACCAGCCTGTTTCCTGGACCTAGCCATTCCCCTCCCTGCCTTCTACCACTCCTTGTATGTTCTATCACAGACCTCCCCACCAGCCTTTCATCTGTCAAAATCCTGGACAGATGCCTCAACTCTTATGCCACATGGGGAACGGGTTCCTGTACTGTTCAGCAGCTCTGGGGAATCCTGATAAAGCTGTGCAGGTTTGGCACTGAGCTCACTGAGAAGCCCAGGCAGTCGGCCTTATAGATTGATTTCGGGGACTGAGACATGGCAGTATCTCCTGCTCCTTCTTACCTCTGTGGCTGTACTGGTCTGCACTCATCACTGAAGTAAGACGGACCACAAGTCCTCTGGGGAGAGGCGTGCACGCATTCTGTCCCAGCATTGGGATATCGGAGCCTCTGCAAAGACACCCTACATATTTTGGATGCAATGCCAAGTAGCAGGCAAAGGGGCTGGGTGACGGATCATTTTGAGCTGCTCCTCCATTCCCATATCTACACTACTAATTTTGCAATGTTGGTTCTCTTTTCTGCAGGCATCTAGATGTAGGCTCCTCATCCAATCCCTCCAAAGCAAAAGAACACACGTCTTGCTTTATCATGGCCCACAGAGCACCTCACTAACAGCTGTCAACACCATGAAGTGTACACATTTGATTAATGTTTTGATTGATGCTTTTCCGCAAATACCGGCAGGATTCCAAGTTAGAATACAAGGCATGAAGTGATTTCAGACGGCCTGAATCTATACAATCCCATGTGGTGAACAACTCTCCTCTGATAGCTGCAACTGTGCTTGGACTGTGGTATCTGATTCTAATTTATTGGCCTCCAGGATTGATTTTGTATTTTTAATCTACAACAGTAATTGTTTATTGAGATGTAAAACATTTCTCACCATGCATTACTTGGAGCTTGAGTGTCGTAGTTTACAGCCTACATCACACATCATTTATAGGTTAATAGTGTGTACTATGTCCAGCAAATCATCTCAATGGTCATTAATACAATCCATAAGTGGCAAAATATCGATATCTGTTAGGTGAAATGGTAAGTACTCACTGTTCGGGTGTGTGGTATTGGGAGCTTTTGTTTTTTACTCTGACCTGATATGACAAGTCAACATGGTAAGATGCAGGAGGCTTGCTCCTAGCATCCCATTCAGGTGTGACAATTAATATCTAGTGCTTCTTCTGAATGGAATGAATGTAGCAGTGCTAAGTAGCCAGAGCATGAAATTACCTTCTCAGTATCCCCTTCCTGTGGTCTTGCCCTTCTTTTATGCAGCCTAATTTGTACTTGAATGGGGTTTGTGTTGAAGAACTGAAAAGAGGGAAGAAATCATTTTGGTCTCAGGAGCGGGATTAGCTGGCACAGTAAGACACCCAAGTCTAAAGGACGCTCTGATGCAGGAATGCGTGTGGTGTTAACCTGCAGATCATGCATGGTTTCCTCCGCAGTTCTGCAGAGGTTTCTGTCTCTGGTAGCTACTGCTGTGGTATTTATGGAGCAGCTATTGCACTCTAGACTCTGTGTGAGTGCTATCCTGGCTTTTTTCATCCTCCAGTGAGTGCCTGAACTGGGATTCAATTCATGATCAGAACCTGCATCTGTGATCTTTTCTACACTGCAGATAATGAGGGTAAGATTTCCCTCCAGGATCTGGGGGGCTTGGTTGGTATTGTGGATTAAAACACCCATGACCACAATGTCTCCACAGAGGGATGTCCCACTTGCCTGGCTGTGACATCAGCTGCTTTCAGCCACACTGCTGCTGTCTCCTTTTGCCCAAATATTTGCTAAGAAAAGGGGGAAGAGGATTACCTGTGGGTTCCGTTCCCCTCCTCCCTTGCCCCTTCCCCCATGCTATGCAGGTGTCTCCAGAGTCCCATTCAAATGAAGGACTTTTGACCTAATGATGAGAGCCCTCATCTTTGTGCTGCCCTACCCAACACACACCCATGGGCGCTTTGCGGTGAGGAGGTGGGTGCGGGGAGACAGACTCTTCCCGCCATCAGAGAGCACAGCGCAGGACACAAGGACATCACAGACGGGATATGTGTGAGGACACAGAGCAGTTGAAAGCTGCTCATTCACCTATGATATGCAGGGGGGACCCTACTCTCAAGCAGGGTCACAGAGCACCTGGTGCAGATACAAGTACCTGACCTGCGTTGGCGACTGATTCTCATGGATGACTTTCCCATCCAGAGGCAAACAAGGTGCTCAGCATGAGAGCTGATTTGCTTAGATCCCTTATCTTTAAAGTGAGGAAAGCAACTGCTTGGTAGAATTAGAGGTGGCCCTGGAGTTGCTCTGGTCCCTCCACACTGCAAGGACAATGGTGTCTTGCTTCCATAGTGGTTATGAACCACAGCAGGGACCTGATCCCAGGTATGGAGAACTGGGGAGGAGCAGCTGAGGAGTCTCCCACTCTCCTTGCCCACCCTAAGAGTGAGGATGTATTGCAGGTGTGGTGGATGTTGGCAAACGCAAATCTATAAAGTACCATCTGCCAATGCTCTGCGTTTATAAGCCAGAAACAGTCCTGCTCTACAGAAAGAAAGGAAGCTGCTAAATCAAAAGTCCCCATAACCTTGAGAAGCAACAGTCAGTTGCCCAATCTCCCATTTCAAAAATACTGTGAAGCACTTGGAAAAGAAATGAAAAACACAAAGGAAAAAAATGAAATAAATACCATTTGTTCTGACACCAGGAGACAATAACAGATAACCATGGATACATCTCTCCAGGACTCTCTCTAGGGCTCTAGGTGTCTTTGCTATGTGAGCTTTGCTTTCTATGAGTTAAGATCACCTTCCCCTTCTTCTTTAAGATCTCAAATGAGCTGGAGTTTGCCATGTAGCCCAAGACCTGGGAGAACCTCTTCCTGGTATTTCTGAAAATGTGTGGCCCCTTTGGCAGGGTCACTATGGCCTGAGGCCCACTGAGGTCGATGCGCCTTGCATCTGTGGAATCCGGCAGGACATGGGTGGATATCAGCTTTTCCCCAAAATGCAGGGATCCCGCCCTCTCCTTGACTTCCTCCCCGCCATGCGCAGTGCACTCCATCTAAGAGTAGATACTGCCAGCAAACTTCCAATGCAGAATCAACCAACCTTCTGCCTGTCTCAGGCTGTCTGGTCACCAGGACTTGCAGAGGTATTTTTGTCCACTTCCCACTGGCATCCTGCTGCCCCTTGCCCACGGGACACCTCCTCCCATTTCGCTCCTGTCGTGTCTGCACTTGTCATCTGTCTTCTCTAAGAGACTCAAAGTGCCTCACTTGCTACGGAGGCAAACCGAGTTCTCTGCCCCATCCCGCTGCAGATGAAGTGCCACACTCCTGTCCCTGGGACTTTAAGAACACAATGACACCACAAAGATGTCCCCTGCCTGTCCTCATGGACCAGAGAAACAGTGACAAAGGAACTGGAACAGGGACGGGCTTGGTGCCACATGTCTGTAATCCCAACAGCCTGGGAGGCTGAGACAGGAGGGTCAAACATTCAAGGCCTGCCCGGGAAACTTACTGACTTAAAGAGAGCCTGTCTCCAAATTAAAAAAAAAATATTTAAATGAGGGGCTACAGGTACTCAACGTGAAGGCTCTGAGAAGGCTCAGTAACATACACACACAGACACACACACAGACACAAAGCAACAGGACCTGGTGAGGATTTTCCTACTTTTTCCCTTTCTTGTCTACACTGTAGCAGATACCGGGACAGCTGGTTTAGTCTTTAACCATTTTCAGCCTGTTACACACATATACATAACTGTGGCAATATTGTCATATTTTATATATGTTTGTGCTATTTTCTTAAGGAAGAATTTCCATATACCCCTAAGTATTTTTCTCTGGTTACAGTTTTCTATAGGATAAGCTACCCCTTATTTAAACCATCTCTAACTATTAAACTCTGAGGTTCATTTACATGCAAATGACAAGTGATATTCACCTTGTGGCACTTAAATGCTGAAGACTTGGTCCCGACCCTGGGCACTACTGGTAGAACGAGAACCATTAAGAGATGGGCATGGTGGGAGGAAATGAGGTCATTACGACTATGTCCTTGGAGGGAACAAAGGGGCCCAGGTCTTTTTCCTCTCTCACTGCTTTCACAGCAATCATAATACAGTTATTTCCTGTGCCACAAACTCCCTGCCTCAATGTAGGCCTAAAGGTGATGCACCAGTCAGCCATAGACTGACACATTCAAAACCATGAGCCAAAGTATACCTTTCTTCCTTTTCCACATGAAGGAAACTTAGTAAGCAAGACACAGCCCTGGAGGAGTCATGAGAACACTGTCTGGTCAGGGAAAACTCAAAGAGAATCTTGGTGAAGACTTTTGTCCCCATACCCTATTTTTAAACAAATGACAAAGTACTAACACCATCCAAATTTGGTCAGTCTCTACTTAAAATTCTCTCAGAAGATGAGGTGCTGATGATGTATCTGTGATCAGAATAATTTCTATTTGCACAGCACATAACAGGATGACAAGTAAGAAATGATTTCTCACTGAAATGGTTTTGTATTTACACTATTGAGCTATGAAAGGGATTTGGAGATGTATTCTGGAAACACTCTACTAAAATCTAATTTCTGGCTCTACCAGATGTTAGAAAAGAACTGGTATTTGGCTACTTCCTCTTCCAAGGCAGTCTTGTCTATGAGGTGGGCATTCCAGGAAACCTTGCTAGAAATCATTAAAAAATATAATGTAATCACAATGACTAACCTTCATAATTAAAATCACACGAAGTCAGATATTATATTCTTTGCCAAATACAACACTGAATGTTGGTTTGGATCTGAAATCCTTGAGGTTAATGAATAAGTTGTTTTTCTGATTCCAGTTTTCACAATGATTTAAAGCAATCTTCATATCCTTGATGGATCTTACAATAAAGGAAAACTATAAATCTCGTCATTATTCGCTACAGCAAGCAACGTATGTGCCACAGAGATTAACCAACCTTCCCCCATTTTTTTGGCAGCCAATATCTTCAGAGTTGTCAGAGAGAGAAATCAATGCCTTAAACCATCTAAATGCAGCCAGGGAGCTCAGTTTGAGGCTGTATGAAGAATTAATCCATACCGCTTGCTGTTCATGATTTAAGTACAGAATTATAGAAGAGTAGCTGTCAGTGTGCTGCTGTATTAGCAAGATCGGCCTAGAGGCTTTAAAATGGGGAATATTTTTTAGTAACAGAAAACGAATGTGCTTTCCTTTCATATCACAGACAGTCTGGAAATCAAACATCAACGTCTAATATCATTCAATTAAAAAAAAGAGAGAAGTATGTATATTTCCTCATAGTGTCAAACATGTAATCTGTTTCCAAACTAGCTGATACAAAATCAGAAAGGTCTTTCTCAAAGACACCTGAAAATAAGGAGAAGCCTATATGCTTAAGGCAAAGTGACTAAGGGGACAGCCAGCAGGGGACATCTGCGGTTTCCCAGTGGAGGCCCAGCTCCAGGGGCACCACAGGCTCTCAACATCCAATGTTTCTTCCTGCAGCCAGTGAGCTGCTGTCCCCTGAGCCCAGGCAGATCCAGTAATGCCTGCAACTCCCCAGCATGCAAGTCCCAGATAAACATCTCAGTACTGAGGCAAAGATGTCCTGTGTTTCCAGTGGTGCTGCCAAAACCAGGCAGGGATGCTGGGAAGGGAGGAAAGGAGACAGGCCAAATGTACATTCTCGAGACAATTATTCATAGAACTTGTCAATGGAAGACTTTGTTTTGCTTCTCCCCAGAAAAATCCCCCAATACAAAACATCTGTGAATAAACACCTGCTCCTCTTTGCTTCTCAGATTTCCTTGGTCTAAATGTTAAGGCTAGGCAATGTCTTTACTTACTGCACCTTTACAGTGCATGGGCTACAAAGGCCCCATGCATTGCTATGGTCGATACGTTGTGTCAGCTAGAGAAGTCTAGAAGCTTAACTACCTAATTCAGCAGGTCTACATTCTTACTGCTCTAGGATGTTGTTCACTGTGTCAACTTGAGAAGTTTAGAAGTTTAACTAAGCGACTTAGTAGGGGGCCAGGGTGCTCACTTTGTAACTATCCTGAGCCTGTGCAAGAGATGGGCATGGAGATGGTGCCAGTGCTACACATACCCAAGGGCAGGTAGCCTGCATACAATATAAGGGAAGAAAAGAGGGTTGCTCTCCCCACTTTTTGCTCTTGTTGCTTTTGCTGCTTTCTGCCACCGTGAAGAGTTGCCCCTGTGCCATGCTACCCTGCCTTGGAGCCAGCTGATAATGGGCTGAAACCTCCATGAACTGTGAACTAAACAAACCTTTTCCTCTTTAACTTTGGGTGTCTGGTATTTTGTCACAGCAACCAGAGAAAAGTAACTAAGACACATTGTTACCCAAAGGACTACCTTTGACCAGCAGCACCTGTATCATGCACCCCTCCAGGGCTCCTTGGCAAACCCCCTATCAGAACCTACACCTCCAGTCTCCGGGCGCCTTTCTGCAAACAGGGCAGGGTTTTGAAAGCACCTGGGAAAGATACCATGAAGAACACATTTTTTTTTTTATACCTTCCTTGGTTACTTTCTGAGATCCTTGGCCACAGACTGCAGTGAAAATGACTGCCATGAAAATGTGAAAGGCCAGTTAGAATTTGTTCATTCCAAAAATCACACCTGCTAAGTGCAGGTGTAGAAGGATACACACCATAATTGAATATCCCTGGGATATGCTAGGCACATGGATATACAGCAGTTGTATTTAGGGAAACTCAAGGAGCTTGTTTTTGCAGACCCTGACAAGCGGCTTGATTCTTCAGCAGCCTATTAGTTCCACACTGGACTCTATATTTAACCACACCTGCTGTCTTAATGACCATCTGGCATTTGATTCCCCGTCCACCTTGGGAGATGACAGACACAGCCCGCCCCGGGTGTGTGACAGAGTGGAGGAACACAAACGTGCAGGCACTGGACAGCTGCTCCCCTGTGGATATCTGCCAAAGGTGGATCTTCTTGATCCAACAGCCACCCTCTGCTGTTCAGTTTCGTGCGAAGTTAGCTTCCCTAAAGATCAGTGCAATCGTCTTGGATGAAGAAGAATTCAAGGGCCCCCCAAATCAAAATGTGACACATTCATCGACAAGGTAGGTTCTTCCTTTGCAGGGTGCTCTTCTGGTCTGCCCATTAGTGAAGCTCCTGAGAGTTTGGCAGAGAACTTTAGTACCTAGCCAGCAGGTAGGTCATGCAGGAAAAAATCCTATATTTCTATCACAAAAGCCACACAGACAGCCCCTGAGTCCTGAGTCCACAACCAAGTACAGTGATGGCAGGTGGCTGAATCTCCAAAAGTCTCGTTACCTGCCAGTTCCAAACACCTTTTAGTCTTCCTATGAGCCTCTGAGACTAGCTGTTTGTCTGGGGTCTAAGAAACTTGAAAGGGAAGAAAATAATGCAGAAAAATACAGGCATCCAGAATAATAAGCTGTTATGTAAACTAGCAAGAGGGCCACCTTCACTGAGTGGGGTGGCGTCACAGGAATCTCTGAGCTATTTTGTCACATACTACCCAATGCCAAAGACTGTACCAAGAAGGTTTCCATGGCCTGAAGAGAAGGCCATCACAGGAGCCGGTGGGCGCCAATGGTACCTGTGGCTGATAGGACAGATTCTCATAATTGCTAAGGTGAGAGTTCACAGAGTCACAAAGCTGCCTCATCTTGGCCTTTAGGCTCTGAGTCCAGACTCTTATTTCCAAGAGTGGAGACTGATGTCCAGAAGGATGAATTGGTTTATCCAAGGTCACCCAGCACCATATGGCAGAACACAGAATACAGCACACCAGGTGAGGTCTCACCATACCACCCACGGGTGCGCTATGCCTGAAGGCAAATGTGCAAGCAGGTACACGTTGCCCAGAAGGACAGATCCCTACCATCACCCTGGACCCCTCTGCCCTTTCACACCACTGTGAATTTTTATGTTTCCCCAACTGTTGGGCTTCTCTCCAAATGGACTCGGCTTGTTCACCAAGATTCAAGCATCATTGTTGGTCAGCACACTCCTGGTGCTCCCCATCCTGAACAAGGGTCTGGCTCACTCTGCAATGGCCCCACATGACCTTCTTCGCACTCATGACCTAAGTCTGTACAAGGACTTCCCCACTCTTGTTTCAGCTCTCCACCCACTCCTGGCTAGGGCTGCCTCTCACTCCAAGATCATGATTCTGTTTTTTATTTTCACCCAATGCCAATATCTGGAGTTGTGTGGTTTCATATGACAACCACTAGCCATTTGTGACTATCTCAATATTTATTTCAATTAATTAAAACTAAATAAAAAATTGAATCCCACTTCTGAGGCACATGATCCTCATTTTAAGACCTCAGTGGTGTCACACTGTGACTAGTGGCTGCCATATTGGTCACAATCTCATCACAGTTGAAATCCCTCCTGGACCACATCTTTTTAGAGAATCCGGTGTTTGTTGCACCAAGCCTAGTTGAGATCAGGAATAAAACAAATACATACACCCAAGTTCATACACTAGAAAAAAACAAGAGGGTCCTGATGGGTTCTGCCCATAGGAAGCCCTGCCAGACTCAGCGTGGCGCCTGCCAACATGGCGCTGGACCCTAAAATGACAGCATGTCCCTTCAATACTAACTTCTGCCTTCTTCTTGCAAGCCAAAATTGAACTTCCCGTTTTTTGCATGCACTCCCCCAATCAGCTGTCAATACGTCATGCTGCCCGCCCCTTCAAACTTCACCCCTTTTTCTGCTTTTGCTTCTCTACCATGCCAAGGAAAAACCTTTCAGGTCCAACCAGTTTCTACTTCTCATTCAAAGCTGCTTTAGAAAAAAAAAACACATAATGAGTGTTAGAAAGATAGAATATGTCACTAATAGGAATATCCACATTTAGAAATATTTATTTTCAATGTTTCTAAATGACTTGGTTGATGAAAATTTAAAAGAAGTGCAAGGGGAGACCACAGATATGGTCAAGGTTCATGAAGGGACAGAGTTTCCTGCCCAGGTTTTGGACCTGGCCCTGCCCATCCTGTGTCTTGCAGGTGGGACCCGAGGGTCCCTCTCCTGGGAAGTGGACTGATGCAGGAGGGGTGAGTTCTCAACCTGTTCCCTGCCACCAAGCAGCAAAAGAACTGGGAGGTAAGTAAACCCCTCGTTTCTGTGGGCTTGACTTTTTCTCATTTCAGGATGAACTGAAGGATCACCAAGTCTCCCTTATGCTTTAATATTTTATGGTTCTTTGATACTAATCGATAGGATACCCAGGGTTTCCCCTGCTATTTTAGACCATACCAGGCAGGGCAGCACAGAGTATTTTCAGAACTATATCTATACCGAGTGAATTACCTCCCTATTTCTCATTCTCACCACATTCTATTTCACACAAACATTGATAAAATTCACCTTTGATAAAAGTGTTACACACACACATTGATAAAATTTGCCTTTGAAAAACTGGTTGAGTGAATGTCCCCAGGTTAGCAAGCATCCCTCCCTTGTCGCTCATTCCCGTGAGAGCTCACTTCTCTTACTTTGGAATGTGACTTTAGGATGGTCCAGGTTACCAGGAGCTTTTCATTGCTTGTTCTTGTCCCTAGTCATCTTGTGCGATGGGTCATTTCTCCAGGAGGTCACAGCCCGAAAAGCAATGCCTAATTCTACGGATGATCCCAAACCTTGCCCATGAACAGAACCCAGTAAGGGCGAAAGGATGTGGAAACCTAGCAAACCACGTGCCCTGTTCTTGCCACCCACTTCTGGCAAGCTGGTCACTGTGACTTGCTGTGCTTATGGGGCTGGTGGAGAGTGTTCCAGTAAGTGGGACTGACAGCCACCTCCATCACTGACTGGGTGCTGGAGAGCAGCCAAACAACACTCCTACTTTACAGCATTAGAGTGTTGGGAGTCACTCACAGGAATAGGTATTTCTAGTGCAGGCAGAACACAGAAATGGCTGGGCAAATGAGATTTCTGTCCTATCACCACCAGCCTCATAATATGTATGTTTTTCTTGGCTAGCCTGGCAAACCAAACAACATTTCTAGTACAAAAGATGGTAGTCAAGAGACAAGCTTTCAAGAGAGGAAAGAAATGCATTTCCTCTGTTCGCTATCCTAATATTTCTTTTTCTTTTCTACTCCCCACCATATAGGGCAGATATTTACATAGGTAATGAGGGTTTTGAGTTCTGAATTCCAGTTGTACCTTGGAAAAAAATCTTAAAAACAGCTTGGGAAAAGCTTTTCATTTTATTCAGTGAAATGAAGTCAATGCCACTCCTCAAATAAAAAGCAGAACTGATTACAGAGATCAAATTAGAGTACAGCAAAAGGGGACTTTAAAGTAGATTTTACCTTAATCTATACTTCTGATCTGTTGCTACTATAAAATATGAATTCTTCACCAACAAAGATATTGAACATAAAACTTAATGCTCCAAATAGGACATTACTGAAAATAAAAGAGAATGCTACTAAAATTAGAATCAGGAAAATTGTCATTTTCCTGAGAATGAATTTGAGATTATTTGAAGCAAATTGGAATATATGGTTACTCTACCTGTAAAACACTTAACACTATATTTTATTCTCCTAATTTTAACAATTATGGCTCCTTTTTTTTCTTCTGCTATCCTTCACCCCAAGCCTAAACTTTCAATTCTCAACATTACCTAGAAACCTAAATAAAATTTTACTTTCCAGAGAAATTCATCTTCATAAGGACCCCAACAGTTACTTGACGAACCCAGACACCTGACTTAGAAGACCTCAGTACAAGTAGTTCTTATCCTGATAATGATAGTGTGAGATTCTTGGAAACAGGAAGTCTGACACATATGCATCTTTGCATCCTTGATGATATCCAAGTCCCCCAGGACTCACTGAATACTTTATGCAGACCAGAGAGGCCAATCATTTCCCATTTTTTTCATTTCTTCCTTATATGAAGTCAAGAGAGCATCTAATGCACCACGTACTGTAGAAAAGATATGAATTAATGCTAAACAGCTAATTCCCTATTTTAAAAAATCATCATGCAAAAACAAAAGGATGTTTCTAAGCAACTATACAGATTCGATGATGATGTTTACAGCAGCAGCTTGTAAATGCTCAAAGTGTTTCTATATTGACGGTGTAAAATTAACAAGTAACAGCCGAATGCCAGTGCTAAGTGTCCTTTAAAGTCCACGGGATGGAATCTCCACGGTGTCGGTGTTGAGAGGAGCTGCAGGAGACGACAAATGTCCTGACTGCAGGAGTAGGTGAGTCATCTCAGGAAGGGCCCCCTCCCCACCTCTCATGAGCTTCTGCCTTGCACCATGGGAGGCACAGGAAAATGGGCCATGCTGGATGTTGGCCCCTCAACCCTGTACGTTCACATCTCCAGAGCTCTAAGACATAAATCCCTTTGCTTTGTAAACCTCTCAGCCTCAGGTCTTCAGCTATTGCAGCACAGGATGGACTAAAACAGTCATAGAAAATATAAACACTGCCAATGTGAACTTTTCTGGATCCAGATGAGATCTCTCCCGACAACAAGAGAAAGCAGTTCATCCAATGGTGTTGGGAAGGGCTCTCAAAACTTTATATTGTGTTTCTGAAATAATAGGTTCAGTTTTATCACAATTATATTTGCATTTTGGCTGTGTCAAAGCACAGATTTGCGGGTGTGGTGGCACATGCCTGCAATCCCAGCACTCAGGAGGCTGAGGCAGGAGGATCATTGTGAGTTCGAGACCAACCTGGGCTACAAAGTGAGCTGAAGGCCAGCCTGAACTTCATAGCGAGACCCTATCTCAAAACAAACAAACAAACAAACAAACAAGCAAATAAACAAACAAAAACAGACAAAGCACAGATTTTTGAACTGATTCCTACCCTCCAGGGACAATTTAAGGCTATGAAAGACAGCCAGCGGTGGGAGAACACACCCAGCTACTCAGAAGGTTGAGGTGAGAGGATGGCTGCAGCCCAGGAGCCCGACGACAGCCTGGGCAACATGGCCAGACCCTGTCTCCAAAAACCAAAAACAAAAGAGGTGAAAAGTTACTCCCCATCAATTAGAAACCACCAAGGGCATAACCACATGATTCTGGATGGGGGACTTGGTCCATAGATGGTGACACAGCCATAAACGGAACCCTCAGCTCCTGTGCTACCCACCGCCTTCAGGCTCAGGACCACACCATTCTGATGGGGCCATCTGTACACAAGTGGGTTACACTTCTATTACCGGTCTTTGGAGAGTTAGCTGCTCAACTTTTGTCAAATCTCAAGGACACAAGACAGTGTGTTTCTTTTTCTTTGGGGCTTGCAGGTAAAGTCATCAGTATCTGGGAAAGCCTTCACGAATGGAGCACAGGTTTTGTGCACACACAAAAAACAACAACAACAAAAAAAAAACCAAAAATGTGAAATCCATTCTTTTCAATAAAAGTGTCAGGCTTAAGGTTCAGTTAAAATGATGCATGCTTGTTATTTGGCAGTTGGTGACAATAAAACCTCCAAACAGGTAAGATATTCAGGTAACAGAGAGGCACAATTTATATTTGTTATTTGAACCCATTAAAAATGTGCCCTTGGTCCTGTGCACATTAAGGGATGTGCGCATGTCAGAAAATAACAGTGTCTTCCTTCTGAATAATAAGAATATTGATCGGATATAGACAGTCTGGATGTGGTTCTCAATAGATCATAAAAACCTCCAAATCTCTGGTTTCTAATGAAAACAAAGCAAAGGAACCAACCACTTCGTTCTCTGGATCATGAGTAAACACCTAGTCAAGAAGCACCCCCTTTATTCTGTGGGGATGGAATTTACAGCACAGAAGCGAGACTCCAGCTAAACTCTTAGTTTTAAAAGTGATTCCCAGAGCCCCTTGTAAAAATATCAAAGGAAACAAAGCCTAAGGAGAGGCTGGAAGGTGTGAAGGAAGTGCTGGGGACAGCGCTGGGTGTCTGGGTAAAGATGATGGGCCAGCCTGGAATATCCTTGTGACAAGGTGCCTTGAAAGCCACTGTTTGCAGTCCAGGCTCTGAACCCCTCCTCAGCTGAAGGACAGGGACACAGAGTTTGCAAAACAAAGGTGCCCAGGCTACTACTCACCTGTGGGCCAGGGAACCTCCCTCCCTTCCCAGTTTCCATTTCCTCCTGGGGAAATGCGGGAAGGTTGCTGGTCCCACCCTAAGAGCCTATGAGGACCAACAAAGGCCCAAGTGTCTGCCAGGCTGTGGTTTGCATGTTACGTTCATATTCAGGAGATTCATGAAAGCTGCCACTGCCTGCCTCCGTGAGAAAGTGCCCATCAGACCACCCGGGAAGCTGGTGTGGGGCATGGGGCACAGCAGCCTGGGGTAATTACCCGGGGTTGGGGGGGTACAATTAAGTGGGGTGGCAGGGGACCCAGGGTTCTGCATGACAGCACCTGGGGGAGGGGATCATGTCCTGGGATGTCTGCTTTGAGAGGAAGGGACTCACTGGAACTCAGTTCTGATGTGGCCCAATGAAGTGCAGACCTGGCAAGGGCAATCCCGACAGTGTCATGTGGGACCCACATCAAGGGGTTAGACATGGCTCTGAGGAGTTTCGTGATCCGAGAGGGCAAAGTACACTGTACAGCAGGGCCAAGCACAAGCTGCCCATCCCAGATGCCTCACAGTGTACATGGAAGCTAAGTGTGTGCAGGAAGGATTATGCCAGAATTGATCCAGCAGACATGAATTGATTGGCCAGGAAATATACTCTACTTCTGCAGAATTCCACCCACTGTGCCTCCTGTTCCTGACTTGGTTCTGATTCAAGAAATGGTCCAGTCACTCAATTTCTCCTCCAGCCTCACATCTTTCAACTATCAATGGGTAAGATGAATGTGCGCATGTGTGTGTGTATGAGTGTGTGTGCATGTGTGATGAACATCTGCCTGTTGTGAAAGTTTACACTTGTTTGATCTCATCAACCTTCCCCTACACCAAGCCCACCAAATCTCTGGCACAGTGACATCAGATTGGTTTTATCTACAGTCACGCCTCAGTACTTGACTGCTTTGAAAATCAGTGAATTTGGCAGTTGATCAATTTTGATGCAAAAGTTTTACCTGGTATGCATTGGTTTAGCACTCTGCATGCAAGATAGAACTTGTCCAGGTTGATGGCCTCATGACTTGATACCCTTTCCGACCAAAACCATTCATTCAGTACTCAATGATTTTGGTACTACTCCATCTCCCAGTACCAATTAACAAGCACCGAGGTACCACTGTGTTTCAAACTTCAACCAGGTCAGATAAAAACATTAAACATGGGGGCATCAGCTAAAAAGGGGACATCAAGCTATTACAAAAACTGTAGGAAACTGAAAGCAGTGTATCTACAGTTGACAGAGAAAAGGGAGTCGATGTTGAAGTCTGTCAACATGGTAACTGTTGAGACAAGGGATATACGATCCTCAGGGTGTCTCCCAAGAGACATGCTCCCATTGACACGCATGAGAGACAACAAATGCATTGCTAAGGCTGCGTGGCTGGGGCCCACACATCTCATACACCACAGCAGTGAGCACACACATTTTGTGTAGGCTCCACGAAGTCACCTGTCATCAGGTAGGAGCATGACCCAAAGGAGAGCCAAATGCCTCCCAGGCTAGATTCCACACATGCACATAATCCCCAAATACTCACTTTGCTCACAGCCTCATCTCCTGTAGCCTTCCACACAGACAAGAGTTTCTTTTCTTCTTTTAATACAGATGACAGACTTGTAGCTTTAGGCCACTGTGCCAATTCAAGAACTAGACATAAACGCCAAAGAACCTCCCACATTTGAGGCATCTTGGAAAAGTGGATCTCGGGAAGGAAGCAGTATCCTTCCAGCTTTATCGTCAAGCTTACAATAGCCCTTCGTGATTAAATGGCATTGTACACTTCTTCAACACGTGCATGGAATGGCAGCTCATTTGGATTTGCATTCTCCTCACCATTTTGTTTATTTTTCCTGAGTAGGCATAACAGAGCCATGGTTGTCCCTGAGCAGAAGGATGTGAGCCCTTAAAAGTCAAAGTGAAAACATCTGATTTGACAGTGTGTGTGATTTTGGGAATCTGGCTGATAACTTCACAGTCATGGGACATAGGTACCAGCCTTGGAAGCAGGTGTGTTTAGCTAATGTAATGGGTTTTAGGGTTCAGACATCCTGAAGATCAGAGATGACACATTTACTACCTAGGAGCCCCTCTTGGATATGACAACTTCCAATAATTAGCACTATCTTTCCAAGTACACTGGCAGCTAAGAGGTTTACCAGCTGGGGACTTTCCTGTCTTACCCAGTGCTACTGTGGCTTCATGATTCCAGTCTGCACAACCCCCACCACTGCATTCCCCAAGGATAGGGAAGGTGCTATGTTTTCTGGAATCTTCTGTACTGCCCAATACAACAGGAAATGGTCAAGCAGGACTTGGTTCTTGACACAGAACAGCACCTGGTACCAAAGTTTAGATGGAAGGAAAACCGTCTTCCTGCAGTCATCGACACTTCTGTGTGCATGATGACTTGTTAAAGAGTCAGCTTTACAAGGATGGGGTGAAGATCAGAAGCACCGTTCTATAGGGTGAGGCTTATTCTGCCCAAGTAGGAAGAAGAGGGGCAAACAAAGTTTTCCACATTTCAAATGCCTTTCCTCCCAAACACACATGTATCCTCATCATCACGTGACAGGAGCTTTTCAAGTCCCCTTCCTCATGCAGGGAGGGAAGCTTTGCAGTAAGCCGGTTCCTGTCTCCAACCCTCACCAATTCTGACAGTAGTGCTAAAGTAGTAACCGACTGGAATGGACACACAGGTCCCTATGCCTCTCCCAACTTCCTCAGCTCCAGCTTCCTTCAAGAGCTGCCGCCACCGTAAGCAGGGTAGAGAGCTGGCGGTAAATAGAGAGGACAAAGATATGGAGATAGGAAGGGGATCTGGAGAAGGAGGGGGGCAGAGGAAGTAAAAATGATTGAGATGTGATAGGTATGCATGCTGATTCTCCAAGATGAATGCCATTATAATGCATCACAAGGATATATCAACCAGAAAAAAGAAAATAAAACAGTGAATATTGAAGAAAAAAGAGGTAGGAGGGAAACAGGTATTCTAAAATTACCAATCCCTCATGAATACTGATCCAGGTACAAGTATAAATTCTATTAACACAGCTGAGCCAGTGCACAGTGCAAGCTCACTCAGCATTTATATTCTTTTTTTTTTTTTTTTTTTTTTTGAGCATTGTGCCTAGAAGTCTACTGAATACCTAGTGGATTTTCTAGTGAATATTTATATTCAGTGAAAACTGCCTTTTGCTCTAGAAGTTCTCCAAGTATTTATTGAGAACAAACCAGCTTTACCTTCTTTGAAATTCTGGAAAATTACTAAATTGACCAATATAAGTTCAAACAGAAACACAGCTGGCTGATTCTTCTAATACAGACTTTGAATATGGTTCCCACTGCCTGGAGGCATGTCCTTCCCTCTACTGGGGAACTGCAGGGATCAGAGGGAATGAGAGCTACAAGGGGCACCAAGTCCAACACAGAGCTGCCACCCCCACCAGACACGAGCCCCATTGGGACACCCAGCGCTGGGTGCACACTGAGCCCAAAGCGAGGAGGGCTGTGGATGTACAACACGGTGTGGTTACAAAGACTCCACATGGAAAAAACACAGCAAGATTTCATTAATAATTTTTGTATTCATTTCTGTCAGAATAAGATTTTAAATATGTTGGATTAAATAAAACACGAAATTCACCTCATCTGAATCTTTTTTCTTTTTTACTTTAATGTGGCTATGGCTGCTAGCGTCTTATAAATTACAGCACATCAATAGCCCCCACGGCATTTTTATTGGCACTGTGCCAAGCGTCGTACAACTATAAAGTAGGATTACCAGTTGACTAGATATTAAATTTATGCAAGGAAAAGTTAGCAGTTCTCACTTGTCTTTGGAAATAAAGATTTCCCTAGAATCAGGGTCAAACAATTGAGGGAGGAAAGTGATTGCTGTATTTTAGTGCTTATATCAAAATACTCAATTTTTTATATGAATAAGTGAGTGTTAGGCAAAATTTTTACTTTATAGAGTCAGCAAGGCTGTTTGGGAAGTTCATGGGGCTTGGACCCTCATGCCTGATGCAGACATACTTGGTTTGCATGCCACCCCTGGACATAGTGGTCTGCTCATGCTGATGTCAGTCTTGGGATCACCCAGCACCGCACTGACAGGTAACCCACCAAAAGGGTAGAAGAGGGCGTGCTAAGGGGACCCACATGCCTACAGGTGGGTGTGCACATCTTTCTCATGACCCATCTTCACCTCAACATAGACCTTGAGACAGCCCCCCGAAATGGTAAGACACATGCATATCATTTCTTTCTTTTGCAGCACATGTGCTCATGCAAATGACCAGGACAGCTGGCACTGCATGGTTACTACACTCTACTCACTGAGCCTAAGAACAAATAAAACAATACATCCTGAACCTAAGAACAAATAAAACAATACATCTGCCGCCACCCCCCCATTCCTGACTTGCAGGTAAAAGTCTACCTCTGTCCTCAAGTTCTGCTTATGCTGGTGTAGATCTGAACTGGAGAGTCTACGACTCTCTCAGTAGGTAAGTCAGAGGACTAATCTTTTTATGGAATTTTATCAGTGCACACATTGTTTGCAAAGAAGTGGTTCTTGGCTCTTTGGTCTGGGTGATGGAGGGGTGGAGGAGTGGTGGGAAGGATCAGGGACAATGTGATTGACAGGGAAACAACGGATGTGTAGTTTGGTAAGATTTCGTCCCAAGACTTCTCATACAATCTCTGTGATGGTTTCAATGCCATCGAATAAGGGATTTGAGGCTAGAAATAAGGATGGTCCCGAAGAGTAAAGTTTATATAAAGATTTTGGACATTTAAAATCTGATGTTTATCTAAATTCTGTGTATAATCCCCAAGTTCAAGTCATTGGATCAGCTCAAAAACTATTTCAGACTTAAAAGACATTTTGAGTTTCTTACACGCTTAAGTCTCATGTTTCCTTCCCTTGCTATCCACTTGTCAAGAACACTTTTGGCAAGCCAACACGAGGTTCACAAATGCACAGCCAACCAGTTGGTGCACACTGAATTTCATTTTCTTTTGTGTTTTCTTGGACTCAAACACTGTTTCTTTATGTATAATTTCCTCATTCAAGCAAAGACAACACAATTATATAAATCTGAAATTTTCAGCAGAGATATTACCAAATGAAAATATTCTAACAGAGAAATTCTAATCATATCCATTCATTGCAAGGCCTGTGATTCTTCAGAATCTCAGACTGGTCATCTAAAACCTGGTCTCCGTGTGAGGCTTTAATACAAACAAAATACAGCATCTGTCTTGCACGCAAGGCTATGTAAATTAGCTGTCTGACAATGTCTGGTTCGTCGCAGCATCACTTCTGAGAAGGGTAAGCAAGCATCTAAGATGCAAATACGTTTTGACAACTAATAAGCTGCAGTTAAGACTCAAATACCTGGGCAAAACGATTCAGCCCCATACATGAATGAACTCAGTAGTCACCAACTGCAGGCTAATTGCTTCAACGGCAGCTTATTATCACTCCAATTTCAAGCACGGCAGCAGTTAAACACAATCCAGCTACTTCATCCAGTGCAGCAAACACACTTACAGGAAGCAGTCTGCTTTCCTCTGACAACCTGTCCTGCAATCCTGGGGGCAGGGGGAGGGGACAGTCAGAACCCTGACCCAGCTCCATCAGGATCTGATTACTGTTTCCCGCTATGGCTTCCCACTGTGAAAGTTCAAGTCCTAAGCTGGTGATGCTCAGTTGTAAGTGGAACACTTGCCCAGCGTGGAAACAGAGGCTCCTGGCTGGAGGTGTCATGTGGGGAGTCCAAATGTGGCCCTGTATAATCTGAAGCCAGTTTTATATGACCCCATAATTTCACTAGTCCCTCCCTTTCTTTGTAAAACAGCAGCTCACCCTGTCACCCATGTGAAAGCTGTCATTTTGTCACCTGAAATCCCCTCAGACTGTACTGCCTCGCAAAAAGTTCATTCGACTTTCCCAAGAACCAGGAAACCTGGACAAATGTTCCAGAAGGCTTCATTTCCTGAATCTCCTTCTTCTTCTTCTTCTTCTTCTTCTTCTTTTTTTTTTTTTTTTGAGACAGGGTCTCATTGTGTAGTTCAGACTGGTCTTGAACTCACTGTGTAGTCCAGGCTGGCCTCGAACTCATGGCAATCCTCCTGCCTCACCTTCCCATATGCTAGAATTCCAGCCATGCGCCACCATGCCCTGCTTCACTCCCTGAATCTTGATCCATTGCCTTGGTTTTTTCTTCACCGGCACTTGTACCCCCTCAAGTTAGACCAGCTCAGATGCCAGATAATGGCCTCTATTGAATGCTTCTCTGTTTACCCTCTGCTCATCATCTTGCCCATCAACACATCAGTAAATGCATAGATGCTATAGCTGGGCGCTCCAGCAAGCTCGAACAGTGTCCCCAGCATCTGGGGCAAGCAGCTGAAGGAGAAGCAGCCTCAGGAGGAAGATGCAGGCTAAGCGTTGGGGAGTGAAGGGTGCTGGTGAGGCCGCAGCATCAGCAAAGCTCAGAGGGGCCGATGACTCCAAGGGGCATCCGATCTGGACATCCGACCGATTTGTTCAGTGATTCATTTGTTGAATACAGGAATAAAACCGCAGGCTCTTGACTTGGGGGATCATTCAGGGGAGGAGGTTTAGAGAGGAAGAACCACGCATTTGTCCATTCACTCATTCCGCACACAGATCAGAGGGTTGGTCTGGCGTTGTGCACGTGGGTGAGGTTGGCAACATGGGGTGGTTTCGTGTCCTATAGAGCTCATAACTATGCATCAAAGAAGGTGAAATGGGCACCCTAATGAAGTCATGAAGTCCTCAATAGAGGGTGACCTTCGTCAACATCCCTCCCCACCCGAGAGGCAGAGCATAGCAACCTAGGCTGATGTCACAGTGCTTCCTTTAGAGCCATCTGAGCTGAGGCTGGCAGATCAACTGCCACAGAAAGTCTGTCTTGCCCCTTAGTGACAGCTGCTGTCTAAAGACACAAATTCACAGATTCCTAATTTCGACTTCTAGAGCAACACAGAAAATTGAAAAGATCATAATCCTGTCTCTTCTTCTGGTGATACTCAGTCACCCCTCGAATATGAATTAAAGATGTCACCACGACACACTTTAGCTCCTCCTAGGCATACAGTCACATTCCTTCAGCCTCTTGTCACCTGACATGGCTCACAGATCCATTGTCTACCACATTTGGGGTGCCCTATCCCTGTCTCTCTGACTGCTCTCCCCCACCCTGACTCTCCTGCATGCTGAGCTCCTACCCAGACTTCTCGGTTGCGTAGTTTGCATTTGCATAAGGTTTCAGCACATGTTCTTCTGATTTTAGACTGTGCTATCTTGTTGGTGGACCAGAGGAAGACGACAGGGTTTCTATACCTGGGATCTATGGACAGGAACATAAGGACGTGAGCGGAATGTTTCTGGTGAACAGGTCCACAGCTTTCATCTGACCCTCCTCAAAAGGGATCCATGCTCCATGATTATTGATCCATATAGTTTTGGTTCCATTTAAGTTTGTGAAGAAATGAAAGCCCAGATGTTTCAACATCTGTAACCCTGCAACACCAAAGCCCTAGAGCATGCAGGTGAATCCGTGGGCTCCTCTCCTTCCCTTCTGCCCCCAATTTCTCACCCCTGCAGTATAACTACTACCAAGGAGGTTATTCAAGTGAATGATGAGACTGAAAATTACCTACTGCATCTTTCCAAAGCAAGCATGACATATGTATTGTTGCCTACTTTTAACATTTGCGGAGATAAGCAATTGTTACACACTCATTTTTTCTTGTTGGGAAAGCAGCTCATTAAATTACTAATTACTTGAATATGAAAAGTTGCAATGAACTATCTGAAGCACCCAGGTTTGGAACAATGAGAAGACAAATGAGCCACATCTACCAGGAAAAGTGAAGATAGTACGACAGCTGAGAGGAGCCCAGAGCACCGGCCTTTCCTTAGCTGATCTCCAGATAGGGAGTTCTCATCCATCTTTATCCTTAATTTCCTTTTTACCGTCTAGTTAATTTTGTTTCTTGTGCCAGTCTTTTTAGTATATAATTTTTATCATGTTTCACTCATGATCACTTGATTTAGAGCAGAAAATTCTTAAAACATGGCTTGTGTTCTGAATCTACAATTTTCCTGCAATGTGATTACGGTAGCTAATTCAACTTCTCTGAGTTTTATTTTTACCAGTGTAAATCAGACTGCTGACTGAGGTGTGTGTCTGTGAGCTGTGCACCTCTGCTGCCTGGGGATGGGTCTCTGGAGCTTCAGCAAAGTGCATTCTCCTCCTTCCTGTGACAGCCTTAGCTTTTTGTTTTTTGGAAAAGTATTTTAGCTACTAAGTCAAAAGTCCAAAATCACTGGGCAATCTGGTGTGTACAAATTGTGACCTGCCCACCCACTTTGCCCTCCAGATTTTAAAATGTTAGAACAAAAATATTTTTTAAAGAGAGTTTTGTTACTTAAGTGCATTAACTGTATTATACAATTTATATGTGATCCAAGACAATTTCTTTTTGCTAAAATAAAATAACACAATACAAAACAAACAAACCAACAAAACAATGGGAATAAAAGGGTGAGTTGCCGTTTGGAACATGACTATAAGCCCAGCAATCGATGATTTTATAAAGCACCTCACCTTAGAATGAACCCACAAGACCTTTCCAAATGGTGGAAGTAAAAAGATCCACTCAAATATCATTCCTGTGTCAACACACACTGTAAGCACCCACTAAGCAAGAAGACTGAAATCTCCATGCCAACTCTGTGCGTAAGCAATGTTTTTCTTTCCCCCACAGCAACAGTGATCCATGGCCATATTATCATTTTCAGACATGATCCCAGCCCAAATTTGCCCCAGGTCCCTCAGTAGCAGGTGGGAGACCTGGCATCAGAAGTCAGGGATATCTTCTCCAGAGCACAGATATTCTCCAGCTCCCCTCAAAAAAGGATCCTGGAGAGACAAAGCGGGAATTTTCCTCCTCCAA
>RJWM01009583.1:0-5000 GCA_004363535.1 Dasyprocta punctata
CCAGCTGTGAAGGAGGCAAGTATGACCTCTGGATTATAACTTACTGCCCCATAATTTGTGATCCTTTGATTAGGAGCCTCCAAAGACTTCCTCTATGAAGATGGATCTTCAGTTAGGGACCTCCAACTCCCACTTAAAATGAGATTTTAATGAGTCCACTCTAATCACTAGGGAAGGTGGCCAGATCTCGCAGCAGAGGCAGCTTGCCTGGCCCACCCTGGGCACATGAACACTTTGTTGCCTGAAGAGAAAAGGGGTCCACAGCTACCAGCTGTGCTGTCACACTAGGGCTTGTTTCATTCCAGCCAAGACACAAGACCAAGTCCGAATTTCTCATCCTGGCCTCCAAAGCCCCCGTGATCCCCATCTGGCCCATGGAGCACTCTGTAGCTGGCCGTGCTCTCTTCTCGTCCTGTTCTTCCTGCTGTGTACACCCCTGCACACCACTTTCCCAGCCAGCTCAGGCACCACCTCTTCCCAGGAGCAAGTTTCCCTGCTCTCCTTCACCCACCTCTCCTTTCCTTTCTCTTCAACCCCACAACTGCCCTCCAGCCCTCACTAGGGGGCCCTCAAGGCAGAGAAAGCCTTGGGCACCAAATCTCAGCCCTGCCCACCCTAAGGCCTTCCAGGGGCTCCTACCTGGCTTCCCTACGGCCATGAGCCTTCTTCTGTGTCCCTTCTTTGGACCTAGTTCCATGAGAATGTGAAGTAGGTGCCTTGTCCGCATTCACTTAAAGGATGAAAGATCAATCATCCTCCCTCAGCCTCAAGCCCAGAGCCAAGGCCTACAGGGAGGAACCAACCTGGTGGGGATTTCAGGCAGCAGAAACTGATGGCAGAGGATTCTGAGGGAGGGAACAGAGGAGGCCTTCATGGTAGACAAACAAGACCTTCAGTAAAAAAGACCCAGTCATATCTAAGGGAAAGGCAACGTCCATTAAGTCCATTAACTTTAACACTGAAATCAATGTTGCAGCCACCAGAAGTAATTAGCGTAATTCACATTTCAGATCAGGAGATTTTTGAAAACCAAGTTTAATTACGTTGAAAAATGACAACTTCATTTTCCCTCCCTGGATAGGTTCCCCTGATGTTCCCCACACTTTCATTAAAAAGAGGACTGGTTGCAGGATTTTTTTTTTAATGCTATTAAGCAAAAGAAATACTTTGGCTATTTCAGAGCTAATAAATCAACTCAGATACCCACAACACAGTTCAAGTGGATTTGAGATATTTCCTTCCTCATTTTGGGACAGAGTGTGCAGTTTTAGGTCTGAAGAAATCTAGGAGTGAAGGCTCTCAGGCAGCCAGAGTGGCTCTATGAGATCACCAAATCCATTTTACAGGTGAGCAAACTGAGGGCTGGCCAAGGCAGGAGATCTGCTCAAGGTCACCTTGTCCTGCTCCATGCTAGGAGCAAGGAATGCAGAGATGGTCCCTGTCATTCAGGAGTCAGTGGTGGTGGGCACAGCACAGATCAGCTTGAGGAGTCTGGAAAGGCCAGCTGGGATCTGAGGCTTGTAGGATCTAGGATGTAGAAAGGGGAAAGAAGAGAAGGCTGCTATTCCAAGAAGGTGAAAGGTGACAGCAAAATCCAGGCAACCCTGAGGCTCTGGAGCACATCTGAGCCTAAATAGAGGATGCTTGCCCAGGTCCTTGCAAGTCCTGAAGTCTGCGGGTGTCACGACTCACCTGCAACTTCCCAGACAGGCCCCCATCTGCATGGGAAGGTATCAGGGTTCCTGGTAAACTATAGATGGCATCCAGGCAGTCTCTCCCACCCCCACCTCATTGTGTCTCATCAACATCCCTTCCTCCAGCACCAGTCCAGCTCCCACCCATACATCTCACCCCATCTCTCCGTCACTCTCTTAGACCAGTCCCCAGCAATAGATGATAACATCATCTTCAATTTTGGCTTCCCTCAAATCAACCCGTCTCTGCAGCCTCTGGCCCCTCCAACAGATGCATGAGCCTTCTCCAGCCACGACTGGGTCCCATGTGTTTGTTTAAGAGGCTGCCATGGTGCTAATTGCTGTGTTTATTCCTGCTTACCCAATGTGCTTGGCTTTGCAGGCATTTGCTTGGATGACTCTTGAAGCTTGGTCTACCTTGTTTTTCTTTGGAGGGTGGGGGAGGAAGAGCATCCCTCTGACCTATTATTTCTCAGCACTGCCCTTCTGGGGCTGCAGACCGGAACTGGGACTGGGGCCTGTCCTCATCTCTATCTGGTCCCTTCTCTCTAAAAAGGGGCCCTGGGCTCTGGTGTGGATTGGGGAGTTTAGGTTTGCTGCCAGGTGCTGGGGCAGCATTCCCCTCCATAGAATTGTGTCTGTTTTCCCAGCAGCCCCCGTGGCCAGCAAAGCAAGCATTAGCTCATTGGTTGTGCAGTCTGGCCTGCCCTGTTCTCTAAGTAAAGGAACAACCTAGATGAGAATGTTGTGCTTCACTGGATCTCAGAAGATGAGGCAATAAATGTGAGCCATCCCAGCCTTCAGGGATCCCCAAGAGGGCTGCTCAGCCAGGCGGGCCCCCACCTCCAAGCTGCTCCATTGTGTGGGCTTGCAGGCCAGGGTGGTGGGGGACGGGAGGGTCCAGCCTGTCGGGGTCTTCTCATCTCAGCCCCTTGCTGAAAGACACCTCCCCCCTCCCCTGGGCCCCACCAGCCAGGCCAGGGTCAATGGGATTAAAGGCTCAATTCACGCCAGTCAGTTCTCTGGTAACACGATTTCATTAGAGGCAGGCAGGGAGGAGAATGGACGGAAACAGCTGGTGTATAAATTATAAAGTCTACTTTGTACTGAGTGAGCACACCTTTCCCCAGCCACATGACTAATTAATGTGGTGGGGAGTGGACTTGAAGTCAAATTGCCTTTCCCCCTCTCTCCTGGGGCTTGGTTAACAACAGGTCCCTGCAAAGCTGGGAGAAGGGAAGATTATGCAAAGCTATCATCATATGAAAATAGCGTATTAACATACTGCCTGTGAGCTGTGTCCAATCAGTTCCCTCCCAGTGGCGTGTGTACGAAACAATTAGGATGGCATTTCCACCACGCTTCTTTAATACATTTTGGCATTAATATAATCAAGGAGTGGGCGCCTAGACATCTTGCAGGCGAGGTTTTCTGGAACACCCCTGGGAGGTTGGGTGGGGAGGGTTAGTGCCATCCTGGGGGGCAGGGGTGGAACGCAGGCGGAGCGCCTCTGGACCAGAACCTTGGGTGCAGTTCTCTGGTCTCAGTGAGCCCTGGGCTCTGCCAGCCACCCACAACCTCGGCATGCTTGAGAGCAGAGGCCGCCTTCCTCCAGCAAGGGAGCACGGACCCCACGCTCCTCACCGAGCAGCAGCAAGAAGTTCCAGAGTTAGAGCGAGCCTTTGGAAATGCCACTCATATCTCTTAATCCCCTGCACGAATCCCCCAGTGACTTCCCATGTTGCTTCTAATAAAACGCACATTCCTCAGGGGGGCTGTGATCTATCTCCTGCTCCCTTTCCTCCTCCTGCACCACCTTCAGCCACTCAGCCTTCTTTCTGTTCCTCACACACTGAAATCCAACCTGCCTCAGGGCCTTGGGACTTGCTCTTCCCTCTGCCTGGTGTGATTGTCCTTCTCGTCCCATAGGCGTAGGCTGCTCAGAGAGGCCTTCCCCAACCAACCCGATCTAAATCAACCCCAGCCAAGCTGCCATCTGCTTCTTTGCTTTGTTTCTGTCTCAAATGTCTCACGTGTGGGTTTGTCCCTGGCTTATTTGCTGCTTCCCACTAAAGAATGTAGGCTCCTAGAGGCCTTGTCTGGTTGGTATCTGGAACACTATAGTGGCAACAAGCACACCCCTTCCGGGGTGAGTGAATGGATAGCTCCCTTCCTGGCATCTGGAAGCTCCAGGGGAACAAGTGAGACCTAGTAGGGATCCTGCCTTTGCTGCCATCTTCTGCAGGCCCTAGGGAACCTGACTCCCCCTCTTACTCAGCAAGCCTTTATTCAGCACCTGCTGGTTACCTAATCTTGAAGAACTGGGAGAAGCAAGAGCCAGATGTGGTTCCTGCCCTGAGGGGCTCACAGCCTAATTGGGGAAGCAAGTTGAGATATGAGAAAAGGAGACCAGCTGCCTGAGTCAAGACTTGAACACAGGGGTGCAGGGTAGGAAAAGGTGGGAACCAAGAGGCTGGGGCCAGTTTATCACCCATCATCAATCTTCAGTTCCATCATCAAACTTCTCTGAACCTCAGTTTCTTCATCTGCAAGGCAGATGACAGTCAAAGCTTAGATCCTATCATGCCCAACTGCCCATTTCAGAGAAGGGTAAACTGAGGCCCACAAATAGGACAAGGCCCTGCCTAGGCTTACAGGATGAGTCAGTGGCAAAGCTAGGACCAATGCCCAAGCAGGGACTATGGGTTTTAGTGGGCTGACAGGTCCTCTACTTCCCTCTGCCATCCACTCCTTGAACAGACTCTGCTCCTTTGGAGGGTTCAACTGGAACCTGGCCCTGATCCCATAGCCCACAGAAAAAGCCAAGAGCCCTGAACACCCCTTCCTTGCAACAGGTAGGGAGCGTATCTGAGTGAACCCACCTCTCTCTGAGCAAGCCTCTCGGGCCTGGCCTTGAGACACCTGGAAAGGGGCCTGCTGCTGCTCCCCAGATTTTGTATGAATGAAGCCTCATTTCTGTGCAAACAGCACAAACAGCCCAGCCCAGTGCCCTCCTCCCCAATACCCTCGAAATTCACGCCACTGAGTCCCAGCATAAGCAGCTATGTGATCAGATATTCCAAGCACTGTCCTGGGGCTGGAGAAGCAGGAGGGAAAAGTGTACACCCACAAAGCTCATACACAGTGACTACTGCTGTAAGTATTAACAAATATTGGGTGATAGTACTACCACAAATGCACAATACACTAGGAGAAAGGGACAGTATCCATGGGGGTGATATGTGAACAGAGAACTTTGAGGGAGGGAGTGGCCGAGGACTGAACACATGTTGGGAGACTGACAGA
>RJWM01009583.1:10000-67287 GCA_004363535.1 Dasyprocta punctata
ATGACAAGTTTCTCCAAAAGATTGAACAACACACCATCTTCCCCTCCAGAGCTAGGAAGTGGTGCTCAAAGTAAGGACCAGAGCTCCCCAAACGTGAACCACAGCCATCCTCAGCTACAATGAATTCCCCGAGCTCCTCTGTCAATGAGAACAGCCAAGTTCATATCAGGAAAGAAGCTTGACAAGCTCCTCTAGGAGGACCAATGGCAACAGAAGAACCAATGACAACACTTCTTCCTCTCCAGTTCTCCTTTTTTTATATTGTTGGCAACAATTCTCAGGTGGGCCATCCGCACCCAGTACCACGCTGATTCAGTTTGGCTGGGTGTTACAAGATAACCGCCAATTGTCAATCCACCACAATAAGTCATCTTAATTCTTTATAGTTTCCCTTCCCCTACTCTCTCTCACCATTCTCTCCATCTTTTGGTTCCCTTCCATTTGCAAAACACCTATTTCCCTGGGAAACACCTTTTAAAAATTATATGACATATGACATAGTGGTAATTTAATTTGTAAAATATGGGAATCAGGAGGGCTTATTCCTATGATTAATCATAAAATGGGCCCCTTTTCTAAGAGTGACAAAGGGGATTGGAGATGGGGGAGACTGCTAAGGACAGGAATTGCATTGAAGGTTTCCTGGAGCTTAGGTGTGGATATGCAAAAGGGGTCATCACTAGAATTCTGCCAGTTTTGAGTGGGGCTCACATGGAGAATGGAGGGAAACCAGGTTTGGAAATGTTGGATTGAAGAGCTTGGACAAGAGGCTGTTTGTTAGATGTTATCCTGCATTACAGAAGTCTGGACAGGGCCAGGGAGACAGACTCCAAGGCCCCTTCTTACAGAAAGCCCTCCATGGTTTCTAGTCAAATAGGAGCTCTTCTGGAATGCCTGCAGCTCCCTCAGTGTGTCTACCTAAGGTTGGTGCTCTTTATACCTTCCATAGTCAATTGTATGTTGGTTGAGGTTTATTTTGGTTTGGTTTGGTTTGGTTTGGTTTGGTTGCCAGTAGTGGAAATCCAATTTTTAGAACATCTAAGGCAAAAGAAAGGTAGGAATGGAGCTGGATTTTAGAAAACAAATAGAATCAGGAAGCAACATTATTGGGCCTTTGTCACTTCATCTCTGCTTGTCTCTTCTTGTTGCCTTAGTTTCTTTCTCTTCATGGAATAGTTTTATCTATGCAGCAGTGAATATGAGCCTTAAATTTTACATTTTATGGCCCTAGTCACCAAAGAGGGACTAACCTAACTCTCTTGGGCTCAAGTCCAAAACTCCATGGTTGGGAGATGCATTGGCCTAGTTTGGATCAAATGCCTTCTTCGTGGTTCATCAAGAACATGGGGGTAGGACTGCTTCAGAGCTTGATATCTTCTGCAGGAACACATAAATAGAGTGATGAGTGGGGGTGTGATGCTTAGAAGGCAAGGAGAAAGGGACATTAAGCAGATAATTGCCATAAACCTTGGTACCTAGCATGAAGCCTGGCCTTTGGAGGTACAAGACATTTGTCTATAAACCAGAGGAAACTGAGGGAGGTTGGGGAACTTCCAGGCCAAACTAATAAGGAGAAATCTCAACCCCACCTCTACTCACTGATACAGTTCTGCTGGCCTTAGCAGGCCTGGGATTTTTCTAGACCGTTTGGTTCTAGACTAGTAGTTTCTAACACCCAAGATCATACTAGGAGTACTTCTAGGAAAATGCTAAAGGTCAACTGGTCCAAACTGGGATGGGGGATCCTCTCTGGTGGCATAGGTGTGCATGTTACTACACTTCTGTAAGTTTTGCAGGACCAGCTTGCTCAGGGATGAATTCAGGGACCCTCAGGTCCATGAGATAGTAGGTCCCTAACCCAGGGACCCAGGGACCTCTCTGTGGTCCTGTGGGATAATTTGGGAAAAGCAGCCCCTTTTTTATGTCTGTGAGCCTGAACCACATCTTCAGTTTTGGAGAATCTGGTCTACAACAACAGAAAGGGATCGTGAGGATGGGCTTTTCCATAGGCCCTTGTCTTGGTTACTTTTTTCTCATTGCTGAGACAAAACACCTGATATCCAACATTAGGGAAGGAAAGATTTATTTCTTACAGTTCTTGGAGGTTTCAGTCCATACTCAGCTGGCTCCAAGGCAGTGTGGCATGGTGGGGCTAGCTGTTCATGGCGGCCACAAAACAGCAGTGCACGAACTGGCAAGAGAGAGGGAAGACACGCCCTTCTTCCCACCCTTACACTGTATATTGGCTCCACCCCTGGGCGGGTGCTGCACTCACATCATCAGTCCCAGCATCAGACAACAAACCAACCACGAATGCTAGACTCAGCCACATCTGTGCTAAGATTACATGAGACTTGGAGGGGCCACAGGAACATAAACCATAGCAGCCCTATAGTTGGAATACTTGGGCTAAAATGGTCAAAATGTAGAGTTGGGGTAGGTATCTGAGGTCACCAGGTAGGTTCAGAACTGTGGAGCTGCCCCAGACAGAGGCAGTAGCCCATCCCAATCCCCATGCCCTTAGCGCCTTCTCCAGCTATGCTCTCAGCCAGCAAGAAAGGCCCTTGCATGCTTGTGCATGTCCTTCCCTCATCTGTTCAAGGTTCAGACCTTTTATGTGAGCACCAGGGAACTTCTTAAAGTAGGGAGAGAATGAGGATACATGAGGCTCAGCCTTAGCTCCAGGCCAAGGCCAAGTTTCTGTCCTGTGCAGCTTTTCAGAAACCAGGGTCTTGACAAATCAGAATCTTAAAGTGGAAACTTGGAACTGGAAGAAACCATCTTAGCTTTTTTATTGATGGGAAATTATAGGCTCAGTATATTAATTAGGAAAAATAAGTTGCTGTGACAAAGAGACCCCAAACTGGAATGAGATGGAACTTTCTCTCTCTCTCTCTTTCTCCCTCCCTCCCTCCCTTCTTCCCACCCCTCCCCTCCCCTTCCCTTCCCTCCAGATTTAAAAGTCCAAGTTGACAGGACTACTCTACAAGATCACTCAAGGACGTGCTGTCCTGCCATCCTATTTCTGTGCATTCCTCAGGGTTTTGTTTTAATCTGCAAAGAATGCCCCATTCCAGCTGCAGGAAGAGGGGAGAGACAGCAAGCCCTGGACAAGCAGCTTCTTCCTAAGCAAGAGAGACAAAAGTAGCTCATACCTTTTCTGCCTATAAAAGAGAGACAGTAACTCATGCACACCTATTACAAAGGGAGTTGGAAAATATGGTCTACAGCAGTGTAACCAAGTGCAGGAGGAAGGGGAGGATAGATGTTGGGGACACTGGTCTACCACACTCAGGAAGGGGCAACTGTTTGCGATCTGTAAAAAGTAAAATCAGAATCGATATCTAGGTGTGAGCTGATGCCACCAAATCCAAGGTCTCAAGGCTGCACTTGCAGGCTCTGAGGGCTTGAATTAGCAGCTGGTTCCCAGGCTGTGTGTGGCTCAGTCTGCTCAGCTTAGGCACATCTAGTGCAGGCTCTGAGTGGTGGCTGACTATGACCTCCAGCTCTGATAGGACTCAGATATTCCTATGAGTCATGACAAGAGGTGGCCTGAGCACAGGAGCTCAGGCTTAGAGGAGCCCAGGCAAGTCCTAGGTAGCTTCAGCCAAAGAATATATGCTTCCAGGGGGATAGCTTTTTCCCCAAATTTATGTCATTTGGGAGTTGGCAGGGGCTCTCACACAGGTAAGATGCTATGCCAGTTGTCCCTTTGGCCTCTTGGATCATGAGGCAGGGGTGAGCAGGAAGACCCTACTGAAGACTTGGAGGCAGGGCCCAGTGGGGGCCAAGTATGCTCCCCCACCAGCTCCACATACCGCAGCCCCTGCCTGCAGCATCGGGAGGGCTGATTCTGTGATGCATGTGCTGTTGGGACATGCGGCTGTAGCTCCAAGGGGACCACCTGTGTGTGGGTGTGTTCACTCTACTGAGCTTGTCGGGAAGCAGCCTGTTCTCTGGGAGTGAGTCACGGTATTCAGCCCCACAGCCCAGTCAGTTGGAGTCCATGAAGCTCACAGACCAGGATCAACTTCAGGAGCACGTGGCAACATCTGACCCGTCAGACTCAGCCCAGGATTGCTTGGGTTCTCCAGTTCCTCAGTGAACAGGTGATGAGGAGGGGAGGGCAGGGGACAGATGACCCTTAATTACACAAAGCGGGGTTGAGATTGAAATTCTGAAGCTGCAGGTTACGCTGGGGCTTGGTTGCTGGGTATTTGTAGCCTCCAGTGACCTTTGGTGAGGGTCTCTGTTGGATAGGAGGTACAGAAATGGAGCCATTCCTAGCTGGCTGGAGAAGCCCACAAGCTCCTCAGCAATTCAGGTGTCTAAGCCACAGTTAAGTCTCAGAACAGCTAGCTGGCTAGATAAATGGAAGAGTTGGGGGAGACATTCCAGCCAGGCAGATTCCCCCAAGTGGGAGCTGTGGTGAGGATCCATGGAGGGAAAGGGCAAGTGCAAGGGCAAGTTTGGAATCTCTGAGTTGGGTAGGACTGCAGAGACCTCATCTGACCTGTTTCTCTCCCGAGGCAGGAGACTGGGGAAGATGCAAACACTACTAGCTTAATAGTTTTTCCTTTATCCCTGTCACACAAATAATTATACAAATAACTATGTAATTAACAAGATTGTTGTGATAAATGCTATAGAGGGCTACGGAAGGCTGTGCCAGGCTGTAACAGAGAGGGAGGTCTAGCCTCGTCTTGTGGGGAGAGGCCACCGGGACATTAAATCCCACACCTCAGAGGTGAGCAAGAGGTGGTGCAAATGAGAAGGGAGGGAGGACATTCCAGGCAGAAGAAACAGCACGTCTGCCGGCCTGGAGCTGGGTGGTGCTTTAGGCAATGGCAAGGACAATCCCCTGCACGGTGGGAGCGAGGGGCGGATGGCAGTGATGTGTCAGGAGAGCCTGCTTGGGCAGAGCCAGTAGCACATGCAGAGAGTGGGGGGTTTACTCCAGAGAGAATAGGAAGCCATTGCAGGTGTGGGGGTTGGTTGGCAAAATCTGATTTGTACATTTTAAATATCTTCTGGTTGCATACAAAGCCCTGAGGCTATACTTCGGGGGCTTCGGGTGAATGTGGGCAGGCCAGTTAGAAGTTCCTACAGTAATGTCCGAGGGATCCTGGTTACTTGCACTAATTGAGATTGAAGGAGGTGTCAAAAACGACTCTCCAATTTGTTCCTAAAGTTTAAAAATGATAAACTAGGGCTAGACATGGTAGCACATACCTGTAATCCTAGCACTCAGGAGACTGAGGCAGAAGGATTGCCATGAGTTTATGGCTAGCCTGGACTACATAGTGAGTTCAAGGCCAACATGAACTGCATAGCAAGACTCTCAAAAATCCGCCCCCCACAAAAATATAGATGTTACTAAATCATTATAAGTAATTTTAGAAGTGGAGTGGGTACCTGTCCCTTTCCCCCTCTACCTTCCATTCTCTCTTGCAAAGGCACCATTGTTGGTAGCCTGAATAGGGGCAGGCTTTCGTGTCCTTTATGTTCCTCTGAAAAAGGAAAGGGTTTCCTTTACATGAGATGATACTACTTGCTATTTCACAAGCTACTTTTCTCACTAACAGTACATCCTAGACACAGCGTTCATTTTGGTAGGGAGACATACTGGAGACTGAACCTAGAGCCTTCATGTTGAGCTACATCCCCAGCCCCTTTTTAAATTTTTTACTTTGAGACAAGGTCTCACTAAGTTTCTCAGTTGCCCAGGCTGGACTTGAACTTACAATCCTCCTCCTTCAGTTTTCCAGTGGGCTGGGATTATAGGTGTGCTCTACCTCTCCCAGTTCACTCAGTAGCTATAGCTCAAACTTATTTTTTAATAGTTCGTAATATTCTGTAGCAGGCCTGAGGAACAATGTACTTAATCATTGATTGACACTGATATTCAAATGCTTTCTAATTTTCTGCCACAATACACACTGCTGAATGTACAGGGTCATCCTTATAGACAGGCGATTTTCTCCTGTAGGATGGAGTCCCAAAAGGTAGATTTCTGGGTCAAAAGGCAGGTTCCTTTTTAATTTTAATAGATAGTGCCAGGTTATCTGGCCAAATTATAATAGATAGTGCCAGTTAACTTGCTCAGCAACAATGAAAGTACCCATTTTCTTAAAGTTTTAGTAGACCTGAACATTTTCACTTTTACTTTTTTTTTTTTTGCAAATCTGATGAATTTAGGTAATGAAAACTTATTTTGCTTTAATTTGCATTTTCCCAACTAATAATGAGAGTAAGCATTTTATTGGCCACTTTAATATCTGCTGCACTAAATGGCCTGTTCATACCCCCTTTCCAATTTTCTTTTAGGTTTTTGCCTTTTCTTTCACAATTTACAGACACTTTTTACATACAACATATTTTCTCTTTTATTTCCACAAATTCTGCAAGTGTTATCTCTGTAAATTATTTGTGTTTCCTTTGTTCATGGTATCCTTTACCATCCATGTCTTTAGCCAAATACAGTATATCTTTCTTTTTCTTCGTTACTCCTACCAACTTTATTTGTAGTATTCAGATCTATTAAAATTTTCACTAAAATATCTTCTGATATTTTAATTATTCTACTTGCATATTAAAATCACTTGGAACATAATTTTCATATTTAGGGGAGGTAGGGCTCTCATTTGTTTCTTTTAGATGGATAACCAGGTAGGGTAGTACCATTTTCTTTCCAAAAAGAACTTTATTGAGATATAATTCACATACCAGACAATTCACTCACTTAAAGTGAACAGTTCCACACATGTTAGTATGGTCACAGATACGTGAATCACCAGAGTCAATTATGTGACTTTTCTAGCACCTCACAAAGAAACCTCATGCCCTTTAGCCACCACCCCTTGACTATCCTTAATCCCTGGCAACTGGTAATCCATTTTCCATCTTTATAGATTTTCCAATTCTGGACATTTTATATAAATGGAATTATAAATGTATATTTTTTGGTAACTGCTTTCTTTTTGTTATTTTAATATTTCGAGCTCATCCATCTTATGGCATGTATCAGTATTTTGTTCCTTTTTAAGGTTGAATAACATCTATCCTTAGCTGATGAATATTTCATTTTTCCCACCTTTTGGCTATTGTGAGACTGCTGGAAACATTAATGCACAGATTTTTGTGTGGACATATGGTTTCATTTCTCTCAGATATCTGCCTTGGAGAGAAATTAGTGTTCATAGAATGACTCTACATTTAATTTTTTGAAGAACTGCCAGCGTGTTTTCCAAAGTGGCTGCATCATTTTATGTTCTCACCAGCAGTGTGTAAGGGTTCCTACTTTTCCGTCTTTGCCAACATTCGTTTTAATCTGAATGTCTTTATTCTACTTACTAATGAACATGAAGAAGTTTATTATTGTGGTTTTCATGTGCATTTCCTTGATGATCAAGGATGCTAAGTATCTTTTCAGGTGCTTATTGGCTTATCTGTGCATCTCCCTTGAAGAAATGTTTGCAGATGGCAATACCATTTATTAATCTTTTTCTCTGATAAATTGTAATATATTAAATTTCTTTCTTTACTTGGAACAACAAATCGAGTCTCTGTTTCTCTGATCTATTTATGTCTTTCCAGTTTATACCATACTGTTAGATCATGGTGGCTTTGTAGTATGTTTTATTTTCTGATAATGCATGTTCTCTTCTTTACATATATTTTCTTAAATAGCCTCAGGCATTTATTTTTCAAATGTATTGTAAATTAAAAAATTTTTCAAAGTTATAAGTTGTTTCACTGGGGATTCTAATAAAAACTATTAAATCTATATATTCCTTTTAAAAGAACTGGCTTTTTACAAATCTCTTTCTGAGAGATGGCTGCCATTCTGTATGTTCACATATTGTTATGTGTCCTTTGATATAATTCTGAGACTTTCTTCAGTTTACATTTACAATAGTTATCTTTAAATTATTCCTTGGTATTTTGTAATTTTGTCATTATTGTAAAAGATCGATTTCTTCATTTCTATTTCTAATATACAGTTGCATTTAGAAAAAGCTCTACAGATTTATATTTATCTTATATTTAGTTACCTTCCCAGATATCTCATTAATTCTAGTAATTTTTAAACTAAATTTTATTAGGCTTTCTTGATACATAATCATATAATTTATAGATAGGCATATTTTTGTCTTTTTAAAAATCAGGTGTTCATTCTACTTAATCCATTTTCTAGTCTTATTGTATTAAAGTCTCCCCCAGGGCCAGGGATTCAACTCAGATCCACAGTGTCTGCCTGGCATGTGTGAGGTCCTGAGATCAATCCCTGGTACCAATAAATAAATAAATAGAATAAAGTCTCCCCTAAAATGTGGAATAATAGACCTGATAATGAGGCTAGAGATATAGCTCCATGGTAGAGCATTTGCTTAGCATTGGTGAGGCCTGGGGTTTGAGCCCCAGCACCAATAAAGGAACGAAGGAAAGAAGGGAAGAAAAGAGGGAGGGAGAGAGGCAGGAAAAGTAAGGGCAATGGGCAGCTGATTTTGTTCCCAATTAATGAAATAGCTTCAGATTGTCATTGTTTATGTATTTACTACTCAGTTTCAGTAGATAGTCTTAACAAATGAAGTACTACCACAATTCTTTTCTATTCGTTTTGCTTAATATTTTATTACCAATGTACGCTGAATTTTATCAAATTATTTTTTACATCTGTTACTACAATCGCATTGCCCTTTATTTAATGATGTAGAGATTTATATAGATAGATCTCCTGATACCGAATCATGTTTGTAGTGTTAAAACAAACATGCTGCTGGGGATGATAGCACATGCCCATAATCCCAGCACTCTGGGAGACTGAGGCAGAAAAATTGAAAGTTTGAGCTCTGCTTAGGTAGTTTAAAGCAACTAAGTGAGATCCTGTCTAAAAAAAAAACCACATCTTTTTTGATGGGGGGATATAGCTTAATATGAAGACTCTGGGTACAATCCCAGTACTGCAACACACACACACACACGCACACACACACCTGCCTTTAGGTATTATTTTGATATTTCTCCATGTCCAGTTAGGTAATATATTATTCCAGGTTTTGCACTCATATTCAAAGTATTTTGTGATTTGTTTCTTTCATTTAAAATTTAATCTTTATAAAGTTTGGGAATTAAAAAAGTGCCGACTCACAGAACAAACCAGGAAGTTTTCAATTTTTTCTCTTATCTGGAATAATTTAAATATTATTAAAATCCTGTTTTTAGGCTTGATGGTAAAGCACTTGGCTAGCATATTCGGTGACCTAGGTTCAATCCCAGAATCACACACCCACACACATACCATGTTTGTAAAGATAATATAAAGCTTATTATAATGCAATTTATGTCTTGTGACTTTTAATTTTAGGGGAGAGGTTTGAGACAGGGTCTCAATATGTAGTTCATGCAGGCCTTGAACTATGTAGCCCAGGCTAGCCTCAAACTCATGGCAATCCTTCTGCCTCAGCCTCCCAAATGCTGAAATTTAGGTATTCAGCACCATGCCCAACCTTAAATGTTTGATTGTGATAAAATACATGTTACATAAACTTCACCAGTCCAACCATTTTTAAGTGTACAGTTTAATAGTGTTATGTACATTCACACTAATTTGCAACTATCCTCTGGAACTCTTTCCATCTTGCAAGTATGAAATGCCATACCCATTAAACAACAGTTCATATTTGTCCCTTCTCCCAGTTCCTGGCCACTATCATAGCTACTTTCTATGATTCTGAATACTCTAGGCACCCCTTATAAGTGGAATCATACAGTACTTGTCTTTTTGTTACGAGTTTATTTCATTTAGCATCACTTCCTCGAGGTTGTCCACGTTGCAGCATGTACCACAAGTTTCCTCCTTTTTAACGTTAAATAATATTCCATTGTATGAATATGCCACATTTTGTTTCTCTGTTCAGCCACTGGTGGACAGTTGAGTTGTTTCTACCTTTTGGCTATTGTGAATAATGCTGCTGTGAATGCGAATATATAAATATTTCTTTAAGAACTTGCTTTCAGTTCTTTTGAGTATATATCCAGAAGCAGAATTGCTGGATCATATGGTGCCTTGTGATATTTTAATGGCAGAGTTTTAATTTCTTTTTAGATGCCTTCCATTTGTTGACCTATTCAGGGTTTTGACTTCTATGCTCCATTTTAACAATTTTCTACTTTCCTCTAGGCTTCCACATTTATTTTCATAGGCTTATTCATATTATTATACTTCTTTTACCTTTTCTATACTTGTGATACATTTTTTAATATTTAATATTATACATTTTGGTTTTTGTTATTTTCTTAGATTTTTCTGGAAGGATTTTTCTATTTCATCAGGGTTTTTTCAAAGAAGTAAGTTTTGGTTCTACTTTGCCCTTTCTATTATTGTTATTATTAAAATATTTGTTTATTCTCTTTCACTAATTTCTAATATGAACCAGATTAATTGCCTTCTTTTTTTTGGCTTTGTTCTTTTTAACTTCTTAGATCTAGTTTATTTACTCTTGGTCTCTATTTGAACATTAAAAGCATTTAAGGGTATATTTCCTTGCACATAGCTGTGTCCCACAACTTCTGTATAACACGCTGGTTTTTTTCTTTTTCATCACTGCATCATTTGTAATTTCGGTTTTAATCTTATTTTTGATTCAGTAGTAGTTTAAGGGTGTGTTTTTTTTTAAATTTTCAGGCAGTTTATGCTTTTAGCTTTGCAGCAAGCTTTGTTTGACATGAATATTGCTGTTCCTACTCCTCTGCTTGCATTTGCTTGGTATATTTTTTGCCATTGCTTTATTTTCAGTTTTTTTTTTTTTGTCACCTTGTTTTGAGAGTATTTCCTATAAACAGCATTTGGCTGTGTATTATTTTTTGACTTACTCAGACAATCTGTTTTGTGTAACACACTGATATACTGAGCCCCGCTGCCACCAGGAGAAGCCCGGAGTAGGGGGTGCTCCCACTACTGGTCCATTCTGGATCACATGGCCTTTCCCATCATGCCTGTAGAAAGCTCAGACAGGTTGGGACATAAAGGCCTTACAATGTCAAGTTCCAGGTCTCACACATTTATAATAATTAACCCCAAATTCTAATATTCCAATTCTCTTTTCCAGGATCCTCCCCTCCAAAAAGTTGTAAGGCCTTCTATGACAGCTTACATATGTAACCCAAGTACCCTCTGGACACTGCTAGATTCCAAGTTCTGGAGAGTCACTCTCTAACAACCCCAGGTAAGAGATTGGGGTTGATGGAATGGCTGCTGCCCATACAGTTAGGTCCGCTGCCTGATGCTCTTGCCATGTTGCTTTGAGCTGCTGCCAACCAATGCCACCTAGCAGCTAGTTACCTTCTTGGCCCAGACAAGCAACACCTTAGTGTCTAGTGACAAGCTCTTTCGGAGGGGACTCTCATAACAAACCTGTAGGAACCCTAGTGAATGAGTTCCTTCACCACTGCCCTCTTCTTCCCAGAGTGCTGGTCAGGAATGGATCAGGCCCACCCTTACATCATCCCTGGGTCTGTTACTCTTTCTAAACTCTGGACTTTGCTGCTCAGTCTAGTTCTCCCATAAAAATCCCCTCTCAGGAGCCTTGTTGCCTCTCCCACAACATGGCCTTCCCATGGGAACTTTGTTCCTTAAGACAGGGGTCTTTCCTTTCCAGGTCTTTCCTTTCCAGGTCTCAGTCCCAGCTATGATCTGAGTTCAGAGTCTTTCACCAGGAAATGGGAGTCCACATACATACAAAGATGGAGCTGGGCCACCTGAGATCTCCATGCTGACCTCTCTCTCTCCCTCTCTCTCTCTCTCTTCCTGAACATTAGGAGACTAATCTTTTAACAGCTCACACAGCCCCTTGCCACAAGAGCAGCTGGGAGAGGGAGCTTGGCTACTCACCTCTCAGGCTGTTTATTCTGCATGTGAACTTTGCTAGAGTAGAGATACCCAGCTGCAGGGCCATGCTAGTCTGAATGGCACTTTCATGCAAATTAGCAAAAGGTGCCATCTCTGGGTGGGTGCAGCCTAGGCTAGACCCATGGCTTGGCGAGCAAAGAGAGAATTTCGAGCCCCACTTGCTCCCTTAACTAGATGCCCATATACAAGGAGCGGTTAGCACCAATTTAGGCAGTGGCCCTGCCTGGCTACACAGAGAACTAAATAGCAAGAGTGTGAGAGTCCAAGTATTGGGTGTGGGAAAAAGCAGGCTCCTGGGCACTGTTCCCACGCCATCTATCCAAGATCCTAGGAAAGAGTGCCACTCTGGGATTTCTGCTTCTGAGCCTCCTTTCTTGAATCTCAAATCGAGAAAAGCAGAGTTAACTTCCCTGATCCTCAATGCCCATTTTCCTAGGGAGCCTCATGATGCCCTACATGTCCTTCCCCTCTGACGGAGAGCTGAAACCCTGCCCTCAGTGGCTGACTGTGTCTCCCAGGCCTCAAGGGAACAATTGAACAAACCACAAGTAACCCTGCTCTTCAGAGAGAGAGAGCCATCTGAAGGAAGATGGGGAGCTGTTTCCTTAGATGACTGTGAGAGGTGGGCAGGGGCTCTTTATGCAGAGAAGACTCCCCTGGGCAGTACCCTGTAGTACAGCAGCCCAGGGCGGGGGGCAGCTACCACATGGGCAAAACCAAAATATACCAGTGAGGGGTTAGAAGTGGGAGCCAAGGCAGCCCCAGATTGCAAGGCACCTGAGTAGACAGGATGAATACTTTCAACTTTATCTTGTGGACAACGGAGAGCCATCCAAGATTTTTTTTTTTTTTTTTTAAGTAAGAGGAGCTAAGTCAGATCTTGGCACCAGGGAGATCACCCCAGTGGCTGTTCAGGACAGTGCTGAGGAGGGTTGGCCGAACCCAGGCATGGTATAGCTATGCTCAGTGGCTCAGAGCTAGTGGGCAATTAAGAGCAGCCAATTTGGGCAAGGATTCTGAAGAACCTCTTTTCTTCATTAAATTGAATATAATCCACGCAATCATTTCACAAACTTTCCCAGACCGTCTGTGGGTTCACGTGCAAGGATGAAGGAGGGCAAGAGAATCAGCATGAGCTCCCCCCACCCCGCCTTCCCTCCACCCCTCAATCAGGATGTGTTTTGATAAGTGGAGGCTTGGGGACAGCATCAGGGTGACTAACTGCGCCTCCCCCACCAATTAAAAATTTTAAAAAAGCTGCTATGGAAGGAGCGAATATTAGTTTCCTGATTTATAAAGCCAAATGGATTAAGCTCATTCATTGCCTGAGGAAACAAAAAGGAAATCTTCAATACCTCTGTGCACATTGAGAACAGGAACAATACTGGTCTTTAGAAAGCAGAAACCTAATTTGGGGGAATCAATTACCTTCTGTGTCCCTGCCTCTATGGGCTCTCTCACTGGCTCTCTCAATAGAGATTTCCTGGGAGGTAAAATGTGGGGAAGTTGGTCAACCGTAAGCACACCCTCTGCACAGCCTTGAGAGACAGGAGGCTGGGAAATAGCACTGGGTGGGTGCAAAAGCAGGGTGTGCCTGGCTGTCGAGCCTACGTGGAAATAGGGGGCTGGGAGCCTCGAAATAAAAGTGGAGAGTGGGGGAGTGGGGTTGGTACCAGGAGGGGTAGTGAGAGGGTAAAGAAGCAGGGGCGGGAACCTGGGCTTGGAACGGGGATGAGGTGGTGGGTAAAAGGGAAGCAAAAGCCAGCGTGTGCAGGAACAGGTGATTTGAGAGGGTTGCACATGGTGGCCCATCCTGGCTCCAGCATCAACCACCTCCTGACCCTCCTTGGTTTCTCTAGATCTGAGTGTGCACGCAGCGGGCAATGGCTGGGCAGTAACGACAAAATAAAGGGGATGGAGCGCCTGCCCCAGTAGCCAGGGAGTCACACTCACACATGGCAGAGAAGCACTCTCACAATGTCACACACATTCCTGTGCTGGGTGGAATTCATCCCCTCCACAGTCCCAGCCCCGGAGGCACACCTAGACCGACAGCCACACTCGCAACGGCAGCGGGCAGGGTCACAGGCCCCGATCGCACACCTGGCGCCCTCTCCTCTCCCGCTGTCCTGTTCAACTCGCACAGTGGCCCGCCTCGCCACGCGGCCCTCGCCGTGGCACGCAGCCTCTCCCCCTCTCTCCCTCCTTTCCTCTCTCTCTCTCTCTCTCTCTCTCACACACACACACACACACACACACATACACACACTCACACACACACTGGCGGGGTGTCACACACGCACACACTCACAGAGTCCCTCACACGCACACACTCTGGCTGTGCCTTTGTGTTTTGTCAGAATTAATGAGAAAAGTTCCCGTGCCCTGCGGGTAATTAGTGTCCTTGGAGTTAAATAAGCTAATGGCGGGCACCTCTGGCCCAAGCAATTATGTTTGTGTATTGAATAATTGATTCAAAGGGGGGGAAGGGCCGCTAATCAGATCTGAGCATAATGAATTGATTTAATTAACAGGGGAATCTGAGGGGCCCTGGGAAACGCAGGCTGCACTCTGCCGAGGCGAGCGCGGCCGTCTCGAAGCGGGAACCCGCGCGCTGCCGCGGCTCCCATCGTTTGCGGCTCTGGCCTGGCCCATCCCGGCCCGGCCCTGCAGCTGCTCCGTGTCCCAGCCCGGCTGCGCGCCCCGCCCCGCCCCCGCCGCGCCGGCGCCCGCCCCCGAGCCGCGCCACGCCGCGTGCTGTTCGCTCCTCCCGTGGCCCCTGTCCGCGGGGCGGTGCTCCGGACGCCGGTCCGTCCGCCTGGGTTGGCGGCCGCGGTTTGCGGGGCGCGGAGCCCTCGCTGGGTCGGAGGGAGCAGCGCAGGCGGGTGGCGGCGGGAGTCCGAACCGCGCGCCCCTCTGCGTCCTCGGCCGGGGCCTGGCCGGAGCCGCCGGGGCACCATGGTGTTGGACCAGGAGGACGGTAGGTGCCGGGCAGGCTGTGCGGGTGTTTGGGACTCGTGGGCGCAGGACAGCGGCGGCGGCGGCGGCGCGGGCTCAGGCGAGGCTCCTGCCCCAGCCGCTTCGGACTGTCGGTGACTGGCTCCTTGCAAGCTCCTAGGCTGGATGTGTGTGTGCGCGCGCGCGTGTGTATCAGGGATGCTTCGGGGTTCCTCACCGGCTTGGGAAGTCTCTCTGGCCACTTGGAGATCTACAACCACCTACACTTGGGTCGAGAACTTTCTCACTGGCTCTTGCGCGTTGCAGGCAGCTGGAGCTCCTCTGAGATCCGAGCCGTGAGCTTCCCTGGCGGTGCCAGTCTTTGGACCTGATTAGGTGGTCGCATGTTCCCCTTCTGCACCCTCATGAAGAAGGGGCACACCCCATCATGTGGATCCCCAGAGAACGTGCGGGGTGAGGATGCAGTCCAGTCAGCGTGGACCTGGGGCCCAGGCCAGTGACTTTCTTTGTGCAGGATGAATGATACTGCCCTACTCCTGCAGGGCTGGGAAGATCACATGCCTTCAGTTCACTCAGCCTCCGTAGTAGGGCAGATGGGTGGGCCATATAGTCCCAAAGTATCCGGTTCAACTAGAGGCAGATTTCCTTTGAAGCTAATGAAGTTCCTAGTCCTCGAGGTCCTTCAGTTGCCAGGTCCCTGGTGATAATTTTGCATTAGTAATCTTGCATTCCTATTCTCCACCCCAAACCACAGTAAACTTTGTTTCTCAAACTTTGAATCCACTCCAGATCCAACTAACACTAGTCCCACTGCCAGTCTCTTAGGAGAACTCACAGCTCCGGCTGCCTGTGGACCATTCCCAGGGGCTGAGACAGGCTTTAGTGCCTGGAGAGTGAAGTGGTGGGACTGGAGGCTGAGAAAGTTGTGGTTGGTCCGCAGGGCAAGGGTCTGGCTGGCCTTCCTTTCTAGTGTTGCTCGTCCCTTGTCCCCTCTACCACCACCCCTATGGTGATCAACTCTCTTGAGTTTAGCCCTGAAAGTCCTACTGCACGGGAAGCCTCTCAGTCTATAGGCAAGCTCACAACTTTCTCAGGTTGATGGATGGGGGTGGATTGGCCTTCTTCAAAGAGTATAGTAGACTGGTTTTCTGGGGTGCAGATTTGGTCTGGACCTCTAAAAGGCCTAATAGATTATGACTGTAGTTTCTCAGGAGGCCTCTCTGGGCTTTGTAAAATCCAAAAGAAGGAAAGTTTGCCACTGTGCACTTCACCAACCTGGCTGGTTGCAAATTCCTGTGCACCAGCTGCTTTTGTGTAGCAGAGGACCAGGCAGGGCAGGACATCTGAGCTTGGCCAGCAGGCATTGTATCCTGGTCAAGTTCACTCTATCCTGTAAACTGTAGTGGTCACAGAGAAGGGGCCTTTATCACCCTGAATTCCTCTCTGAGCATCACCTCAGAGTCCAGCCTATAATCCCATCTTGTAGACAGCTGCACTGTGTTGAGAGCAGAGCCCTCAGGCTGAGGCACATCTGACAGCCACCCTGAAAAGTTCTGGAATATGTAGTCTGCCCAGGCCCTCAGGCACCGAACCCTGAACCCCCACCCCCCACACCAATGCAGGAACCCTGCTCAGGACTTTCCTGCCAGGCAGATGGACATACTGCTGGGACCTCCCCAGAAATTTGTAAAGCATTCAGTAGTACCCCCTTTCTCTTCGAAATAACCTTGGGGACTGATCAACTGGCTTCCCTTTGCTGTCCCCAGAGGCATTTCAAGGACATTTTGGAGCACTCTTGGCATGTAGAAGTGAGAGTACATGCTCATCACCTGTGGAATGTGTTGAGTTAAAAACTGCCTTTTCCAGCCCCAGGGGATCTGAGGATTCCACTCTGTTGATGTGGTGTGTCCCTGGGCCTGGACTGAGGTGAGCATGGGGGTGACAGATATCTCTGAGCTAAGGAGGAGGTGCCCCCTAAGTGAGGCTCATGTCTTCCTCTGTCAACTCTGCAGGTTCCTTCCTAGCTGGGAGCTCAGGTCACCCAAGCCTTGGGCCACTCTGTAGCCCCTCTCCATATCATCTTGGGAGCACCACATTGTCATCTGGGGGCAGAGAGAGCCAGTTGTGGGCACGAGCAGACCTCATACATGACACTACGCCTGCTGACATGCCCTACTTCTTTACCCAGGCTTCTCAGCACCCCAGGCTTGGGGCACAGGGCTCCTGACTCCCCCAAAGGATATCAGACATGTGGCTGCTGACTGGGTCCTTCAGAGGCTATGACGTAGGGACAGGGAAGCTCAGGTGCAACATACAAGAGAGTGGGCAAATGGCCCTGGCCAGTTAAGTCCTAGTTTGTGGGTCAGGCTCAGATCCTAAAAATGAGAAGCAGCCCCTGAAGGTCACGGGTAAGGCAGCAGCCATTACAGAGCAAATGCCTCTAGGTAGAACAGAGGTTTCTGTAGCAAGAAGCTGGCCTTGTCAGGTCCTGTTCTACACTCCCTGGCTCCCAGTGCAGGCCAGGGTGAGGGGCTGGCACCAAATATGCCAGTAGCAGCAGTGCTGAAGCCTCCCTCAAACCTGGAGGGCACAGCTTTGGCTGCAGTGGCAGGGGAGAGATCAAGCTCGCAGTCCTGAGGGACACCAAGTCTGAGCAAAATGATATATTTAACATCAAATATACTCAAGGACTATTAGGATTAAGTATTCAAGATGAAGGGGAAAGCAAAACCCTCTGAGCTGCGGATGAGGCATCTCATTAGAAGCAGCTACTCTTCTGTTTCCTCAAAGCCTGACTTCCCTGCCTGGGAGAAAAGGAGATGGGCTGCAGCCCCCCATTCTCCACCCCTGTCAAACCCTGGGCCTCCCCAAGTGTCAGGAACAAAACCGAGCTTCTAGGTCTTCTTTATACCAGATAATCCGCCTCCATTTTCCAGAGGAGCACAGTTTACAGAGCACACTCACATGCATTATCTTATCTGATAATGAGACAGTAACCTTATAGAGAGGAAGAGGAGGTTGCCCACTTGACACTCAACTGAGGTCAGAGAAAGTGACCTCACCTCCCCCACCTCTGTCCTGTCTGCCTTTATTAATTGGCTGAGATGAAATAGAATCCCATCTGGTGACCCTTTGCCTCTCCAGGCACTTGTTTCCTTCTCCTTGCCTGGGTCCAGTTCTCAGAAGTGACTGCAAGGACCAAGCCACAACATGTCTTTCTGGAACTCTCCATGAGCTGGAGAATAATTATTATTTCCACCCTAGCACTCTACTATCCCGGGTGGGGGACTCTTGGACTTTAAAGGTAGGTGGGCTTCCTGGAGTAGGTAGCCTGGGCACCAGCTCCAGGGCTCTGGGGAGAAGCAGCGTCCAGGAAAAGAGATGAACAGTGCTGTCCTTCCTGCCTTATGGGTTACAGTGCCACAATTCTCAACTTAGTAACAGCAGCAGGAATCTTGATTTTGTTCACTGCTGTGTCCCAGTGCCTGAGAATAGTGCTTGGCACATAATGCATGCTCAATAAATATTTGTGGAAGGAGAAAAGCTTTCAAGGCTGGGCTCCACTTCCTCAGAGAGAAACTGAGGCGAGCTCCCTCTTTGCATGGATCAGAATGCTCTTGGGGACATGTTTAGGTCAGGGTTGGTGCTGTAGGACTCACAGTGGGAGGTTTTGTGCCCTGCAGAGGGTTAACTTTGCTAACAACCTGAAAAACCACCAGAAACCCTAGACAGGCCTTTCAGGAGGGAGGGAAGGGATCAGGGAAACATCGTCCTTGTAAGGAAGCAGAAATCAAGGCCGAGGGGCTGGGAGTAACTGTCCTGGGTAGTTCACCTAACTAATCCCAGACCGGGACCCTAGGACCCCAGCGGAGCCACGCGCCGAACTAGGGCCGAAAGACCTCCAGGTGGCGCTGCGGAGCCGGGCAGCCGCGCGTCTCCACTCCCCATTAACCCGGGAGGGAGGGGGGCCTCGGGAAATGTGTGCATTTATTCAGTAGCAGGAGTGCAAACCTCATACATTGAGGGAGAAAGGCAGCGGGAGGCGGCCGCTGAGATTCCCCCATCTCTTTGAATATAATTTTAGATTGAGATTCAGATTAAATCCGAGGGGAAAACACTTTATGAGGCTGAAAGCTGTGTCGTTGCCAGAGCCAGGGTTATGAGCTATCAAATGCAATTACATTAAGACAGATTATACTGGGCAAATTGAGCCATTTAGAAGGTGAGAATCAAAGAAACGGCTCTGATCCTCTCTTCCCTCTTGTCTCTCCCTCTCCCTCTCTCTCTCTCTCTCTCTCTAAATTGCAGTTCGTAGTTCCTTGCAATTCTGAGGCACAAAAGTAGGTGAGACTGCTTTTGTATCTGCGAAGTGCTTCACTCCTGAATGTAATTCTAGCTGAGTGCAATCTAGGTTAAGAGCCGGACAAGCGGGTAATTAGAGCCCGCTCGCTGCCTGCCCGAGGACCGACCGCCCCGCCAAGCGCGCCCCGAGTCGGCGCCCTTCTCCCGGCCGAGCCGAGCTGCGGCTGGACACGGAGCGCCCGAGATGATGGTGCTGGACAAGGAGGACGGTAGGTGGTGGCCGGGGGTCCCGACGCCCCCACCCCTCGCCCCCCGCCGCGGCCAGAGGGAACACACTCGGGACGTTGGGCACAAACGCCGGGCTCTGCGGGGGTTGCCGAGCGAGCTGCGGCGTGCAGCGGGACGGTTGGGGTGAGCAGCCCCGGGCTCCAGCCGCGAGCCGAGCGCGGGCCGTGTGCTGCGCCGCGGGGCCGCGAGGAGGCTCGGCTGCGGGGATCTCCGCGCCGCGGCGGTTCGCGTGGAGCGTTTGGTCTCGGCCCCAGCTCGTCTCCGCGCAGCCATCACCCTGAGCCGGCTGCGTAACCGAGAGGCGCTGTGCGCCACGCAAATCAGCGGCTTCGGGGGAGAATTGGACTCCAGAGCTTGGTGGGAGCGCGGGAGCACAGCGCAAAGCTGGGGTGCCCCGCACGCTACAGGAAGGCCAGCTGGGCCCTGGGGGCGGGGAAGAGGAGCTGCCCACGAGCGTGACTGGAAAGATGCCTCCTGGGTTGGCCTACTAGCTCGGTCTCCCTGAGCTCCGAGCCGAGAGTTTGGCCCAGAGGAAGAAAGTGTCCCGCCGCCCGCCATCAGCGACAGTGGCATAGACCTTCCTTGGCCAGGATCCTTGGTGCACCCGCAGGAGACCGCAAGGCCCAGAGGTCAGGACACAGGAACCCACGGGAGCTGGAGGTCACTGGCAGGTGACCCCACAAATCCTGGAGTCAGGTGGTTGGGAGAGCCTTGCAGACGTGTTGGAAGTATCCTAAACAGTTAGGAAGCCCCAGTCCCTTTTGGGATAAAATGTAGTATGTATTCTGTGACCTAAGATAGTTTCCTTGTGGCCAGAGACTGACCGTTCCCTGGCAGTGCCCACTTATGCCCCTTAGGTAAGGTTCGTGTTTTGTGGGTGCTATAAGAAAAGCTGGGCGTGATTGTTGATGCCCACGCTGAAAGGGTGGGTTTTCTGAGAGTCCGTGGGTATCCCCCACCATGACTGTCCCCCCCTACCCACCAGCACAGTTCCTGACATGGTTGCTTGTGAAGATTTGAAGTTAAGTGACTTGCTCAAGGTCACACAGGATGTTGTTCTGCTGCTAGTGCTGCTGTGTGCTGATGCCCCTGCCTACCTGTACCTTCTGAGGCATCAGCAGGAAGGGGTCTTTAAAATGTAGGGTACCCCTGGGGCTGGTAAGTTCTCCACATGCATGTAGGAAGAGAGGAAAGGGACTGAATGCCTCTATGCTGGCTTTTCAGCGAACTTCTATTCATGGACCTTGCCCTGGAGCCCATGTGGGCTATCAGAGGACTGGGCTGGTGCAGTTTTATATAGAATGAAAAGAGAAGACAGGGAGGGAGGAGAACTTAATTTAGCTCCTTTTATCACTAACCCCGTGTCACCTAGGGTCAGTCATGGCCATCTCTAGACTTCTTTTTCTCTCTCAGTAAAAAGGAAGGGCTTGTAGAAGCCAGTGCAAAGGGTCACCCTGTGGGGAGCATGTGGAAATCAAGGTGCATCTTTAACTGATGTTATTCAGCATGCTTGGCTCTCTAGGCCTAAACCACAAATCCCAAAGACCCAAGCTCTGTATGTGGGAGTCCTCAGGCCAGGGAGATGGTCTCATGCTAACAAGATGGTACCGCACCTCCAGCCAGGGTCTGGAGATGGGTCTCTACCCAGGTCCTCTGGAGTCCCCCGGGCTCTGTGATAATACTAAGCTGTTCAAATGAGCCCTGAGTGGGAATAGGTCTCTGAGTCCCCAAACTGCAGTGCACCTGAGCCATCTGGGTGTCATGTTCCCCCTGGTCCCTGCCACAGCTGCAGAAGAGGGCTCAAGATGCCCCTGGGTCTCCAATCTGACCAGTCTAAATATGCTGACTGCTACCATTGGCACTGCTAGGCTCTGGAGCCCATAATAGTGTCAGAAAGGCAGGTGCCTGGGGTCCTGAGCAGCCAGGAATTCTTGTCCTGACCAGCATAGAGCTGACCTCCAAAAGCATCTTTTCTACACAGAAATCCAAGCTCCACTCTCTGTTAGAGCTTGGCCTTCCCCAGTTCCAGAACCAGGAAGGTGGCACCCTCAATGGGAGAGGAGAAAAAAACTCACCTGCCCCTCCACATTCACTGCCTAACTTCTTCCTGTACACTTCTGCCCTCCCAGCAGGTGGCCATCTGAGCTGGGTGGCAGCAGTAGGCCCCTTGGTCCTAGGGGTGTGCTCTTCAGGGCTGCACACAGCACCCTTTGTCTGGCTGCAGCTGGGACTTGGGGCTCCTATTAGCCACCCCCAATGCCTTTTCTCCACCTGACAGCATCTTGTCGGGAGAGGCTAGGGCTCCTTTGGTTGAAGTCGGGTCTGCCAGCTGCCGAGGACCAAAGCTCTCGCTCTGCTGGGCTGCTGGGCTTTCATGTTGCACTTCTGAAAGATAATAAAATATCAATCGTTTTGCCGTAGCAACGGGTTTAAGAGACTTTCTGAAGTATTGAATCGTCAGAAAAAAAAATTTTTTTTTTTTTTGCTTTTAAGCACAGTGCATTATTAATAAAGTAATCCATTAGGTCGAGCAGTGAAGGGTCACCACAGAGACAGAAAGATCTGTTTTGCAAACGGTTAAACTTCAGGTTTTAAGATTAATTGCTTTCATTTGGACGCTTGCTCTTGGCCTAGCTATCTTCACTTTACTGGAACTCAGGGTCTGGGCTTTCTAAATGCTGCTGGGTCTGTCTGTCAGTGAAAAGGAGCCAAGCTCTAACTTTTCCGGAGACACAGACCTTCTCCTGGCACCTGAAACTTAGGCTGGCACCAGGCAGTGGGTGTTGGGAGAGACTTCAAGTTCCAGGGGAGCAAAGGGATATCCTGTCCTGTACCCTCAGAATCAATGAGGCCTGGCTGTTGGTGAAGAAGCCCTCCAGGAGGGACAGATGGAACAGTGCGAGCTTGGGCCCCAGGCACCTGGGCAGGAGAGGACACTGGGTACTGGCGTGTTCCTGGTGTGCGGTAGAGAAAGGCTAGGTTGGATGTAAACTGCCTCTGGAAATACCCGGCAGGACAGCTACAGTGACCACAGGAAGCAGCCAGGAGATTGTGCAACTAAACACCAGACATGATTCCTAGAGCATTTATAATAAGTAAAACATGCTTAAGGAGAGTGGAGCTGGGCAGAGAAGAACCAGACAACCATCTTCAATTGTTAATGACCACTAGAAGCACAGCCCCCACAGCTGACTTGGTTCATCTGAGAGGGCGGCACTTGGCTAGCTTGGGTACTGACCAGCTAGGGCACCAGTAGGCCCTCCTGGGATATTGTATTATGCTCTAAACCACAGTGAATCCTGGGGGCCTCTCTTGGCAGTGTGGCCCAATCCTCAGGACAGCAGGTCCTGATGCTGGGCCATGCCAGAGCCTCCAGCCTATTGCCAGGAAGGCAGAGCCCAGTAGGACTAGTAAAGGCCTTGTGAGACTGGCAGGGTGGGGATCAGACCTAACATTCACCTGGTGCCTAGAAGAGGGTTGTCTTCCATAACCTATCTCCTCCTTGCTGAGAATGAGGCGTCACAAATCTTGTACAGCATGTACAGCTGCTTCCCCTTCCTGCCCAAACTCAGCCAGGCAGAGTCTCTAAAGATGGGTCTCCCCGCCCCCTCCCAGAGTGTTGGGTAAAGAGGCAGGTGTTTCTCTCAGTTCTCTCCTCTTCCATTCATTTGCCCACACAGAGCACTAAGGGGGGCGGGGGGCGGACAGGGAAACAACATAAATTGGTCTGTCGTCCAGAATCCATGTCTCACTAATGTACCCAGATTAACTCAACTGTAAATTGTCTCCTTGGATGGCGGTGTCTTGCTAAAAGTTTCCCATATGATTCATGATTTGGATTGCTTTTAACGGCTATTGGCTAAGCAAGCCGGTGACTGTACAAGGTGATGCAATTGGCATTAGCGAGGGGAGGCACGGGAGCGTGTAATGCAGTCAATACTGCATTAACTACTGATGCCCAATTACAGGGAGCAGGAGAGAGCCTTTCAGGAGCATTAGGACTGGGGGAAGCTGAGCTCACTGGCCGCTGCTCGCCTAAAAGCTTCACCCTTTGCATGCCAGGGCTCAGCGCTGGTGTGGCCTCTCACTTGGCCTCTGTGGTTGTGAGGGCTGCTTTTTTGCTCTTGCTGTCTCTTTCTGAACATGCCCCACAAAGATGCTTTTATCCCAAGGTAATGTGTGTTTTTCTAGAACTGAGACCTACCTCTCAGCTCTCCGAAGAGTAGATTCCCTACCTACACCATGTCCCGTAGTCAGACCAGGTGTAAGTCCCACCCTCTTCCATTTAAGGAGCCTTTAAGCAGGCCCCATTTGTGAATAGCACTTTGAGGAAGGCTATTTTGGTCTCTCACCCATGGGACAGATGGTTGATTGCCAATGAACATTGGCAGCCGACCCTCTCTAGTCATGGATGAAGGAGACATGAGGTTTCAACACAGGCCTGGCTGGGCTGCCAGCTCCAGGCTGTCCAAGCTGGGAAATGGCTGTGGTTGTATAAGCTGGGCTGTCTTTGAGTAGAAGACAGAGCTATGGTGGTGTAACTAGGGGAAGCTAGGGTAGGGAGTAAACTGAGCTATACTGGGGTCCTGAGCAGAGATGGGCCTAGAGAGTTAGGGGCTCTTTCTTTCCAGAGTTGCGTCCCATACAGGACACAGCTGTCTCTATGTGGCAGGAAGGCCAACAATAATCTGAATTCATCTCCAGGACTAATGCCCTTCAAGAAAGCCCTGAACAGGGACATGAAGAAGATTGGAGGGAGTTAGAACAGGAGGAGGAAAGGACATGATGGGTGCTACAGAGCGCCAGGTATCATAAGACCTGCGGCCACCGCTGTCATCACGCTTAGCTATACAGGTGCACTTTGTCCATTGTGGGTTTGTGTTTCATGCTCACTCAGTGTGGCGATTTCTTTGTCTTCATACCTTTGCCTTGGTACTTCTTATCTCTACAAGGACCTCATCTAACTAGATTGCTATCCGTGTTAAATGAGACACCGCCCATGTGCGCACTTGACCAGCTGGAAGCCTTGTCACTGTGTAAAGCAACAGCGCTCCCTGTGCAGTTTCAGTATGATTTGACATAGCCCTGGGCCCAGGCCAGTACCTTCCTTGTTCACTGATGAGCCCTGGACCCTCACCCTCCTTTCATTCGTCCATGTGGCCCCTGGTCACTGTTGTCTGGGAGGCAGGCTGGCCTCACTTCTCAACGCTGCCCAGATCTCCAAGGTGGGTAGCATCAAAGGAAAAAGCCTCCATGATATTCTTTGCATGGTAGTCCCTCAACTTATAGGGGACAAAAGAAGGCAGGACAGTTGTTCGGAGTTATGTAAGAGTTAAATTCCAGATCTTCAGCATCTTTCTGGGTTCTATGCCCAGTTCTGCCTAACTCCAAGACATTTGATGGAGTCATAGGAGGAAACAGCTGGATTGCGACTGTGCAATTGGGTCTCCCTGTCATGGCTCTAGCTAGCCTACCAACTACCCAGGGGATGTGGTTCTGTCCCAGATGTAGTCTTCCTGGGAGTGCTGATGGGCACTAAACTGTCCTAGAACACTTGGACCACAGAAGCCTCAGCAGTGCATATGATTGTGTGACCCGCATGGAGTTGAAAAACTTCGAGTCATGCGAGGTATCTGCCACCTCCAGGCTCAGCTCCTCATGGTACTGCTAGTGAATTTTCCTGGCAGGTCCATACTCAGGATGGGACCACCCGTGGAGTCAATGCGTATTGGCTTGCAAGAGCTGATTTCACGCATCTCTTCCCAACTCTGAGTTCAGTGACATCACGTTAGTAGGTTGAAATCAGCCGTGGTGGATTGCATTCTTTTGGGGCTCTGGACCTATCCCTTTCTGTTCTGCCACCACCATCCTTCCATCCCACCTACCATCTGTCTCCTGGTGCTCATTACAATCAGGCTGAGCCAGCCTCTGCCATGCTGGCATTCTGCCTGGGACTGACTGCCACCTCTACTATCACACTAAGCTATGCATGTCTAATATGTCCGCATGAGTTTGTGCTCCATGCAGACCTGGCATTTGCCTCTCTACCTTTCCTCCTGTTGCCTCTCTTGCATGGCGGGCCCTTTCCCCTCTATCCGGCTAGGCTGATACATCCACCTAGCAACAAGCTTGTCTGTCTGTCATTGGCTGGAAGGTGTTTATTTTGTGTTCTACAGCAGGAACCCACAGTAACTGATACAACTGGGGACAGATTAAAAGCAGGTGATGTGAGAGGAGTGAGCAGGCTGGGCCAGGTAGTAGGGCCTACTGGATCTAGTCATTAGGTCTCACCTCCTACCCTTTCCTCTGGAGATCAACTATGCCCTGTTGTTTATAGTTGCAGTATGCTAGCATGGTTCAGAAGACCTGAGTTCTAGTCCCAGCTGACTGCTGTGTGATTTCAGATAACTTACTGTGCCTCAGTTTTTCTCACTGCTACGATGGGAGCAACATCTACCTGGTGCCTACTGTGTATGTATTCCCTTGGTATACCAGGAAGCCTCTTGCCTGTTGGTATTGACTTTGCTCACCTCACAGTCACGGTCACTCTTTGGGTTCAGCCTTCTGGTCTTTAGGGATCATGTGGCAGCTCTCATTGTACTGACCACTTTGCAGCGAAGCCTTGTGCTGTGCATGTGTGTCAGTTATTGCTGCATCACCAGCCATCCCAAGACTCAGAGGCTCCAAACTGTAGGCATTTATGTAGTTCATAAAATCTACGGGTCAGTGATTTAAACTGGGCTTAACCGAGCGGTTTTTCTCAGAGCAAGCAGCTGGGCTCAGTTGCACCTGGACGATGGAGGATGGCTGCTCAGCTGGACACTGGGGTGACAGCACTCTGTGTCCCTTTTCATCTAGCAGCCTCGCCTGGCTTGTTCCCATGGCAGAGAAGAGTCTAGAGAGAGTGGAAGCACACTTCTTGAGGTCAAGGTTGGCATGGGCATGTTGTCACTCTGCTGCAGTCCATCAGCCAGCATAAATCACAAGGCCAGGCCATGGTCAAGGGATGGGGTGACATGTTCTACTCTTGAAGGTAGGAGGTAAAAAGTCATCTCGGGGTACGATACTGGTAGGAGTGGAGAGTGAGGCCATTTTGGTAATCAATCCACCATGTGTCTTGTGTGTATGATCTCGTTTAGTACCCAAAGCAACCTTAGGAAGAAGCTATTATTATTATCCTCATTTCACAGATGAGAAAACTGTAGTATGAAGAGCTTCAATATTGGTCTCAGGCCCCACAGCTGTCCAGCACCAGAACTGGGCTGTGAACCCAGGTGGTGACTGCAGAGTCATGTGCTCTTTCTCTGTGCTCTGCTGGCTCTCTTTTCTGGCAGTCAGACTTGGGACTGGGGAGGACATTGGATGGGTGGGTGGGAGGAATCTTCAAAAGGGCAGCCTGGGGTGGAAGGGAGCTTGCTGTGTGGGCAGTTTGTTGGTGGGGCTTCCCTCAAAGCTTTGCCCCATTCCTCCAAGAGCAGGGAAGAGGGACCATGATGACCACCAGCCTCCTCTGCCTCTTGCAGCTTTTCCTCTCTGCCCTGCAGAGCCACTGGACAGATTGGAAGGGGACAAAGCTTGGTGACTAGCAGAACTAACTTAAACCGGGCATATATGCACATTGGGCTGGGTGGGAATCAATTCATTGGTTGCCCCTCACCTCAAAACAGGGTGGTAAGTGGGCTGGTGAGAGGCCTGTGTACATTCATAAACCAGCTGATTGAAAAGCAATATTTCAGATAAATACAAGCCAGCGATCTATCAGTGGTTGTAATAAAACCCAGGCTTCAGGCTGTGATTTTATTTTGAAATAATAAGAATTGCTTGATTCTTTTTACTTGAGTTACCATGGTAATTCCGGCGTGGAGCAGTGTTATATTGATTTAGAAAGTGGACAGTAATATTTCTTTTGTGTTATTCTGTTTCTAGGCCTTGATTTCTAATTTCCACTTGGAGATTACTTTTATAAATTTCTTAAGTCCTTCCACTTTTTTTCCCTCTCACAGTATAATTTTCCTCTCATACGCCGCTATGTTCTGAGCTTATTGGTTTGCTCTTATTTTAAATTAAACTTGCTGGTTTCAAATATTGAAATGACATCTTTGTCTGTGTCTGTACTTTGGTTTAGCAAAATATTACAGTCTGACGCTTTCTGCTTAATAATTTAAGGGAGGCATTCTGTCGGCCCTCACTGGGTGCTGATAACTTATGACTCAACCAACGCAGGCCTTAAACTCCTGACATTTTAATATTGTGTGGTGGGAGCAGCCGCCCCTCTGCTTGGAGTCTCAGTGGAGAGAAATCCATGTGGTACCCCAGAAGGGAGTTTTAATAATTCAACTTTGCTGGTTGGCTTGATGACTTGATAGAGAGGGGGAGGGAGGCTCACTTTTCCCAGACAAGTGGGAGCAGCACTGGCCTGGGTCCCTGTGGCCCACAGCTGGTGCCCTGCTCCATCCATCCTCCCTTTCCTCTGGGTCTTTCAGAACCCCTAACCCCGGAGACAGATTGTGCCTTCTGAGAACGACTGGGTAGGGCTGCCTGTGGGTGCCATAAGAATGTTTGAACTTGTTTTTCCCATTTGCAAAACCAGTGGAGCTCGCATGGACATTCAGTCAGATAGATTGGGTTCAAATCCTGCCTCTGTTGCTTAGTAACTCTAGTGAGTAACTTGCAGTAGTAATTCTGACGAGTAGTACAGTGAGAATGATGACGGCCACCCTTGCGAGACACTGACAGGCAACACTTGGACAGTTCTGTGGATAGTGTGATTCCCCAGCCTTCCTTGGGGTTTCAATGAGAACAGGGAAGCAATGGTGCCACTGCTTGGACATCACTGCTGATCCAGTCTGGGGTTCCAGGGTAGAGAATGGCTCCTTGGAAGGGACCCAAGGCTGCAGCTGCTGAGGAAGAGAGTCTGTTTTACCCACTTTGTTGGTCTGCCCTAGGAAGGGCGGGCTGGGGACAGGTTCAATTCCCTGGCTCCTGTCTTCCAGCACTCTGTGAAAAGGCCTGCACTTGTGAAAGCAGCTTGCAGCAGCCAGGCTGTGGGGCCGGGAGCTGTCTGCAGGACCCCCACCATGGCCTGAGGACAGGTTCCTCAGTCCTGAGTGTGCAGGCCAGTGTGATGGTGTGTGTATTAGTTACTGCTGGGTAACAAATGACTCCAGCACTTACCACAGTACACATTATTCTCTCATTACTGTGGGACAGGAATTGGGGACAGCTCTGCTGGGTCCTCTGAGTTTCTTACAGACTGTAATCCAGGGGTCTGCCTGGGGTGCAGTTCTGTTTCTAGATTCATCTAGAGAAGGAGCTGCTTTTGAGCTCCATCATTTGGCTACTGGCAGGACTCAGTTTCTCATGGGCTGCTAGACTGGGGGGCCTCAGTTCCTTGCAGGCTACCCTGGCTTCCCTGTGGCATGGATTCCTCCAACATGGCAGCTTGCTTCCTTAAAGCCATCAAGAGAATGTCGGCTCATAGGAAGGAAGTCACAGTCCTATAACCTAATCACAGCTGAGACACTCCATCACTTTTGCTGTATTTCTTCCTTGGGAGCAGGTCGATAGGTCCAGCCCATCTTAGAGGAAATGGGGTGGCTTACATAAAGGGCACAAATACCAGGAGACAGGGGATTGTTTGGGTCTGCTTAGAAACTGACCAGCCATGAGAGGTCGGCCTCTAGAGTATCATCTCGGGCTCCAGGTGACCAGCAGGTTAGCTGCCCCAAAGGGCACTAAATTACTAGCTCTATTCCCATTCCCAAGAGAGCTGCTTCTTAAGGCTACAGATGTCACCAAGCCACCATTTTTAGAGGAATACATTGTGCCCAGAGAAGAAAAAACACTTGCCTGGAATACCCCCAGGAGTTTGGCATGTGATAGAGTTCAGCAATCTGTGCCTGTCATAGGTCTTGAGGGTTGGTGATAAAGACACTCTCAAGTCCTCATGACCCTAGTGGTGAGAGGGGATGGCACTGTGTATGTGCGCATGTGTGTGTGTTTGTGTGTATCTTTGATCCTTTTATTAATAGATGTTAAGTGTGCCATGGCCAGTAGCTATCCAGTGGGACCCATTTGCCCAGGGCCTCTCTGTACCTTTGCAGTGACCGGATTCTTGGAGGAGGTGGAGTTGGTCCTTTCTTGAATCAACCTTCCTGAGACTGTTGATCGAGGGCCTCCATTCCCCCGTGTTGCTAGGTGAGGTGGAGACTGTTGATCGGTGAGGTGGCCTGGGCAGAGGCAGCTTCACAGTTCCTTGGGAGGAAGCAGCGCTCCTGTGGATGGAAGAACCCTTGAAAGTTGTCCAGAGAACATGGGGCTGAGAGCCAGTGCTCCTGTGTCCACAGCCTGGCTCTGCCACCAGCTTGAAGTGTGTCATTGGGAAGACCCCATCTCTTCACTGTCTTGATTTCTCCATTTATATTGCCAGAGTGGCTGACTGCTTTGATATGGAAGGTTCATCTTCTTTCCTTGGGTCTCCTGCCAGGAGACTCAGAGTTGCCAGGTGAGAGTGTTTGTGCCCTTGGCCCTTCACACATTTAAAACTAGGGGAAGTCCTCTTGTCCCTAACATTACCTGATAGCGTCTGAACTAGGAGGCAGAAGGGTCCCCGGAGCAGTCCCTAAGCTTTATGGTTAAGGGTGAAATCATAGATCCAGGCTAAGAGCACAGTGGTCACTTTTCTCCTTTTATGATCAGGGAAACTGAGGCCCTCAATGTAGTATGATTCCTGCTCAGCTGAGGGTCTGTCTTTTTAAAATATTTTCTGATAGCCAGACGTGGTGGCGCACGCCTTTAATCCCAGCACTTGGGGGGCTGAGGCAAGAGGATCGTTGTGAGTTCGAGACCATCCTGGGCTTCAAAGTGCGTTCAAGGCCATCCTGAACTTCATAGTGAGACCCTGTTTCAAAAAATAGGGCCAGGGATTTAGCTCAGTGGCCTAAGCGCTTGCCTGGTAGGCCCGAGGTTGTGAGTTTGATCCCTGGTACAGAGAAAAAGAAAAAAAAAAAAGGTATTTTCTGAGTTGAAAAGTCTGGGGCCTGGAAGAGGCTGCCTGCAACTAACTTGAGGCCCCAGAGCTGTACCCGACCTCTTTGCCTATCAGTTGTATGCTGTCTCTTCCAGGCAGCTGTGTTCCCCCAGTCAGAAGCCATTTCTCATGTGTGAGGCTTCTTGTTGGTAGAGGTAGAGCCCTGGGGGGCAGTGGGCAGGGCTTCCTGGGGCACCCAGTTCCAACCTGGCACCTCACCCAAGTGCAGAGTGAAATGTTTTCACCTGCCTTTTCCCCCAAGGATGTTTTTACACTCCGCTTTGATCCTCAGAGTGCTTTATCAGATCAGTGCAAAAATGTGCCTTATATATGAGAATAATCTCATTAGTACTATCAGGAATGCAAAAAAAAAAAAGGATCCAGGAAAAGATTAAAATTGCTTGACATAATTAACACAAAGTAAAGCTGGCAACAGCTCAGACTGCACCTGGTAAAATATGTTATTGACTAAAAATTGACAGAAGAATCGAATCTGACAAAATTTTGATCCACAGAAGTTGGCTCCAGAAACATTTTCTGGTAAAAATAATTACCACAAAAGAAATCTCTAGAGTGGCAAAAGTTCTAATTTGTGAGATCTGATCTGAGCCAAAAACTAATCCTGAACCAAATAGTAAGCATTTAAAAGTAATTGATCCCAATAAAAATAATCCCAATAAAATAAAAAGGGAATAGAGGAAGATATGGCTTAATACTATCGAATAGAAAACTGATCTTAATAATGAGGCTTGTAGCCAGGCATGGTAGCGACACCTGTAATCTCAGCACTCAGAAGGCTAAGGCAAGAGGGTCATTGTGAATTCGAGACCAGCCTGGGCTACAAAGTGAGCTCAAGGCCAGCTTGAACTGCATAGTGAGATCCTGTCTCATAAAGACCAAAAGAACAACAACAACAACAAAAGAAAAAACAAAAAAACCATGAGGCTTATTAGAACTACTTTCTTGATGCAAAATCTTCAGCATTGTTATAATTGTTACTAAAATACAAGAGTTGAGGACTAGCCCCTAATAAAAGATGCTTAGCAAATATTTGTTGCATGATGAATGGTGAATAAATGGATGAGTTAACAGGTGAAGGATGTCAGAGTGGAGCAGAGAAGGTCGAAAGGACTCCTCTGTTCTAGAGAGCATAGGTGACATTGCTGGGGTAGCAGGAGGGGTTGGCAGGCCACGTAGCACAGAACTGTGTGGGTCATGGATAGCCATGGGGAGTTTGTGCTAAGATCAGAAGTCTCTGAAGGGCTTTAGGCAGAATCAAGGCTCATGCTCAGAGCCACATATTATTGAGATCATTTGGGCTACTCTATGGAGAATAATTTGGGACAGGTAGAACTATAAGGAGAAAAGTACGTGGTATTTGGAGGGCCCTTCCTTTTCAGCTTCGTAAGCGACTATTCCTCACCATCTCTAGCTCAGTCTGCTCTAGCTCCTTCCCACACCCCTTCAGTTGCTTTCTGAACTCGCAGTTTGGGCCTTAGAGGAAAGGGCGGGAAGGGGTTGGGGTTGGTCAGAGGTAGTCAGTTGAAGTTTCCCACAAGGGCACTGTCCCAGACCCTGGCAGATTTGGTATCTTTAGAATTCTTTTAAAAATTCCATAAGGTCATGACTAATACCTGAAGAAGTGGTTTGCTTTATGGCTTGGGAGTTAAGGGGACATAAGATTAATTTTGCCATCAAGGTGCATAAGCATGGGTCTGTTAGACCCACGTTTATTCTTTAGAATATTTCTATTGATGAATTATTTTAACTCCATGAGTGCTGTTATATTAAACAATGAGTGCTTAACAGAAATCACAAAAATAAAATATTGAATTTTTAATATTTATTGAGTGTTTATAAAAAAGCATCAACATTTTCAAAATCGATTTTTTTTGGTGTACAAAGTCTAAAAAAGAACATCACAAATTTTCATATTGACCACAATGAAAATACTAGTAGCACTTTAGAAAAATAATCTTTACTTCAATTATCATACCTAAGGCAGTCAGCACACATGACAACAGCACGTTTCCCACACACATCTCACTTGTACTGACAGCACCTGTGTTTTGCTTTCGTGGCTTTTTTGTAAGACATACTTGACATCTCAGTGCCCTTGCTATTTTGTCAGGGGGTTCTTATTGTATTACACAGTGTGTAGTTAACAGGAACATAAAATATCAATAAAATATAGTATTAAATTCTTCATCCATATTGTGCATTTAAAATAAACATCAACATTTTCACATCAGTTGTATGCCCACTTACAAAACCTGAAAGGTAACATCAGAAATAAATTCCTATATGAATTGCAATGAAAATACCAATAGAAATCTACTCCCAGAATAAGCTTTGCTTCAACTGTCACACCCAAGGCAGTCTTCACACATGACAACTACATGTTGCATGCACACATCTCACACTGATAGCACATGTGCTTATCTTTCCTATGTGGCAGTCTTGTCGCCTCTCTTCCTGTTTTGTCAGGCACTTCCTATTGCATGACATGCGCCTAGCAGGAAAATTAGTTATCAATAATATAAAATATCAAATATTGCTTACACTGATAGCACATATGTTTTGTTTTCCTGTGCTCTCTTGTAAAGCACAGTTGACATCTTTTTTGTTTTTCTGTTGTCATAGTAGGTCTTTGTGATGCTGTACCTGCCCGTTCACCTATCAGCTCACCAGTATGCTCCACAATGTTTTTGCATAGCTTCCCAGGCAGAAACATTTTGTTTTTCCTCTGCCATAAATGATCTCTTATGAATTCCTGTCCCAATCCTCTAAGAAAATTTCTCCATGGTGTTTTGCACTTGTTTTCTTTGTAAACTATCAAATTATTTATGCCACATGTGTTTAGGATTGAGTAAAATGTAAGCATTGGCCAATGCTTTGTGTTTCAAATGACATCGTAGTTGCTGCATAACTGATCAACAACATCCAGTCCACCTTTGGTTTAGTTGTGGAATGTTTTCATCTCAGACTTCCATTTTGTCAAGGTATCTCTATCAATATTTCCATCACGGTGAAATGCTGACATCAGTAGTACCAGTTTGTTTTTCTTTGTCATATATGAGGCCAATGCTGTATCTTTCTGAAATCCAAAGATCGTACTATACAATTCTGTTTTGAAATCGCAACATTTCATTTGGAATTTCTGCTTTGTTTCTGCATACAGTTCTTGCACTGGTCAACTTGTGCTGTTAGCAAATGTAACCTCAGTTGGAAACTGGTGAATCAATTGTCACATGTCACATCCCAATTAGTTTGGGAGATGGAAACAAGAAGTCTGTTCACAGCATCATTTGGCTTATTACTATAGGAATGAGGACCTGATGGCTGACTTCCAGGATAAATGTCTAAATTGAAAGCATAATAAGTCTTTGCATCTACAAGGGCATAAATTTTTATGCCATATTTTGACCCATCACTTTTCCATAAGTCTTTTACATTCCTGTGATCAGCATGAGAAATTACTGCTAAGTACAGCAGACCTATGAATGCTTTCAGTTCAGCTAGTGAGGCGTCATAATAAATACATTTTTAAATATGGCTACTGGTGCATACAGAACGTTTTACTTGCATTTGGGCCTCGGTGTGTTTCATACCATCTTGTAGCATTTTGTTTGTTACAATTTCCAACATTGAGTGGCAGTGCTGGTGTTCTGTCCAATAGGGTTCACCCCTGCCACGATCTTCACAATATTTTCGGATGCAGTTCTAACATTGGATCCTTTCATTTGGTTGTGTGGCCATTTGGCAGCATTTCAATTAGTCAAATATGTACTGACATTGCTATTTCTTGATCATCCAGGTGGTCTGCATTTGCTGTGTCTGTATCAGTTGATTATTGCTCGGTTTCACTGTCATATGAACTTTGGCTTATAGGGCCAATGTCCAAGTCATCATTATTATCATCTACCCATGTCACCCTTCTGTTATGAAAGCATGCGTTTTATCATAATGGATCATCTTCATCATCTGACGATTCACTTTTGACCTCCTCCAAAACTTGCAGATCTGGTTTTCTATGTGTCATTGTACTGAATTGGGCCATTTTGACCAGAAAACTAAAAAGAAAATGTTTTTTAATAAATCCAGGTGTGGTGTGGGTCTATTGGACCCTCTGTGATGCTCTGAAAACTATATGCTAAACCAGTTAACCACAGCATTTTTCCACTCGGGCACATGCATACACCTTGCCATTTATAATGCCAAGTGGGTAAACGCATAGACTGCTTCCTGTATCCTTTAAGGAAAGGTACTGAGGTGCACAGCTGCCTCCTATTACGTGAAAGTACAAATTTACAATAGAAAAGTAATGAATGGGTCCACTGGGCCCAGTCTTACATATAACAAGTGTGCATTTCGGTTCTAGTCCTACTCAGCTGTCTCTTGTGAGATCTCAGACAGATGTTCAACCACCCACTGCTGTGTGACTCTGGGAAAACCACTTCACCGCTCTGGGTCTAATTCCTCGTACATAAATTAAGACTCAGAACCTCCATGCTGTCTCCTACTCAGGAAAATGAGAGACTCACTGTCATTGTTTTCCTGCTGGGTGGTGCTGTGCTCACCTGAGGGATTGTTGATGAGAACAGAATGGTTGCATAAAGTGAGGAGCCCCTGTGACACCAGCCCCTGCAACTCATTACGCCTCAGAAGTTTAGTCCTTGGAGCTTTGGAAGAGGAATATGGAGAAGTTAGAGGGTAGTGGCCCTCAAGGGCAGCTTCCTATGACGATGCCATTGTGAGTCCATAAAGACCCATGCAACCAGCCTTCTGCCTAAAAAAAAGATAGGCGTGTGAGACTGTCAACCATCGCTACTTTCAACCTAACTCTGGTCATTCCCCTGGTACTGGGCAGGTGGATATACCCTGTCGTGGTATGCTGCTGCTCCCCGCTAGACAGGGTCCTTCATCTTTTTTAAGTCACTCTCCTAGACTAGCCATAAACGGGTACCATCCCTAGCTTGGGCACAATACTGTCTCCCTCCAAAGGCATCCTGGTCACCTTCCTTCATGTCTTCATGCTCTAGTTACGAGCTTGCACATCTTTCCCCAGGCCAGGCTCACAGGCCCTCAGAAAGAGCATCATTCCTCCCCTAGCCTCCATTCTGTCCCTGTTCACCCCATTATGTCCATCCCTTTGTGTCCTTGTGGTGCCCAATATAGGACAGGCTCAAGGTCCTAAAAGAGGACCCTCTCCCCCAGGGAGGGCCCTTTGTACCTAGGGCATCATCTCTGAAAGATGCAGCAATTTCAACAGAGAACTGGGAAGACAAAATATGGACATGGTAGTGAAAGCAAATGGGTCAGAGAAGAGCAATGGGTCCTGTGCAGCCTGAGTTTCTTGGGGCACAGGGCTAGAAAGATGGCTGGAGTCAGGCTTCTGTGTGTGGAGGGGAGACTGAGGAAGGAGAAAGCGGGTACTGTGGAGTTCTTTCCTCCCTACAGAGCAGCAAGCAAGAGCTAGGGCTTCTCCTGTTCTCACAGGAATATTTAATCATTGCTTGTTTTGTTATATAACAGCTTTATTGAGATATAATTTGCATACCACAAAATTAACTTTTTTAAAACGTAGAATCTAGTGGCTTTTAATACATTTGCAGAGTTGTACGATCACCATCATTTTCTAATTTGAGAACATTTTCATCACTTCAGAAAGAAACCCTGTACCCATTAGCAGTCACTGCCAATCGTCCCTCCCTGGAAACCACTAATCTACTTTCTGTCTCTATGGATTTGTCTATTCTGGGCATTTCATATAAATGGACTCACACAATATGTGATTTCTGTATCTGACATCTTTCCTAGCATAATGTTTTTAAGGTTCATCCATATTGTAGCATATGTCACTACTCCATTCCTTTTTATGGTCAAATAATATTCTGTTGCTTGTATATACCCTATTTTATGTATCTATTTGTCAATTGATGAGTGTTTTGGTTATTTCTAGTTTTTCATTGTTGTGAATGATGCCTCCAGAACATTCGTACAGAAGTTTTTGTATAAACCTGTGTTTTCCTTTCCCTTAGTTATATACTTAGGAGTAGAATTGCTAGATCACATGGAAACTCTTAGTTTAGGGATCTTTGGTTTTAAATTCAAATAGACAGTGCCAGAGTATTTGGGAGAGAATCCTCGGCTGAGATTCTGAAAGGGAAATGGTTCATGTCCTAGTCTTTGCTAGGTTCTCGGAGTTCCACGGAACTTTGTGTAGGTTTGTTCCCCTGCTGGCTTCAGTTTTTCAATCTGTGAAATGGGGTTGGTATGGCTTACCTTAGGGACTTTTTTAAAGTAACTGCTTCTATATTATGTTAAGGATCACAAAGCACTCAGCTCACATTAGCTGCTTTCAGTCTTTCACTCTGTGGGTTGTGTGTTCTTGCTCTAGTTATCCTGATGAGGAAGTTGAGGCTCAGAGAGGCTAGAGGACTTGACCAAGTTTACTTTGTTAATCAGCGTCAGAGCCTGAACTTGAACAAAGACATATAAGAATCCAAAACCCAAGCTGAGCCCCTGCCTCAGATATGTCTGAGGGCAAGACAAGGCCTTGCCTAAGAAGCTACTATGTTCTCTGCTGCATCCGGGGCATGGGAATTCAGGGCCCAGGCTACATGAGAGCCCTGAGGACAAATTTGCTATGGAGGCAAAATCAAGGTCTTTACGAAAGTCTACTTTTCTTTTTTATTCTTAGCTGTGGGACTTTAAATAAGTTGTTTTACCTCTCTGAGTCTCAGTTTTCCCATCCATAAAACTAAAGCAGTAATTACATCACACAGCCCTGGAAAAAGTCTGGTGAGATGTTGATAGGAAGTGCCAGGCCCAGAGAAAGTGGTAGGTAGAAGGTTACAGAACCTGCAAGGAGGGGTGAGGAGGATATGGGCATTGCAGACCATCATGGTTCGGTTTCTGCTGCTCAGAGCAAGCTTGAAGGAGGAATCTCGCTCAAACTGGCAAGAAGAGGAGCAGAAGAGGAAGGTTTGGGCCTTCCCAGTGTTTTCTAGCCTGGCACTGCCCAACCTAGGAGGGCCTGGCAGGTCACCGGCGATCTCTGTCCGGAGGAGAGCTGTGGACAGGCTTTGCTGATACCCAGAATCCTCACCCCTGCCCGCCTGCAGCTGCCGGAGAGGGGGGCTTGCATGACTGCCTCTGTTAGCCCGAGTGGCAATAAAACACTTTAAATTTATTGTGACATTTGGATTTAATTAAAAAGTACACACTTAGGGAAGTAGAACATAATGGGGAGAGAGGCAGGGTGGCTTTTCCCCTCCTTTCTTCCCCAAACTAATTAGCGTTGTATTTTAAATTGTTTATGTGCCACTAATCATCGTAATAAATCATTTATACTGAAAAAGACACACTCGGCTGTGCCTGCCGTGCGGGTTCCGCTCGCCGGGCTCTATCGTGAACAAATTGATCTGGAAGTGAATTTATTAACCACTGGGGAAGAAATCATTAGTGCTTTCTCTAAACATTCCCCAGGTACGCTTTACTGCCGCAGTTTATGCTGTAACTAAAAGGAGCATTACCAGGCCCATGTTGTAATTTCCTTGCAAAGTCTGCAGCCCACTCACAGGGAAGGGAGAGGGCGGGGCTAGGAATCCCAGCCTCCTCTCCTGTGGTCCGGGGGCCCCAGCCTCATTTCCCAGTCCAACTCTTTCCCGAAGGGGCTTCCTGCAAAGCCTCTGCAGGACCAAGGCCTTGGTGCTCCGTGCTGATGTCTCCCCTGAAGAATCCTTCGTAGGTACTTGTGTTGCTGTCTCAGGAGTTGACCTGAAGTTGGGCCATGGCCTAAAGTTGAGGTGTAGAGAACTGGGGGAGTGGGTTGTTGAGGGGTCACTGGGGTCAGAGAAGCTTGTGCTAGACCAGCTTCTCTACCTGGAGACTGATAAGACATCAACTCTGTGTTTATTGTTGGCTGAGAGTAACTTCAGAGTAACTTCACAGGGACCCAGACAGGAGCAGGGGCCCCTCACTGGGGCCCCCTGGAGCATCCCCTGTTGGCTGAAGCCTCCAGGGCCTTCCTCTGCAGGCCTTCTCCAGACGTTGGCTAGATTCTTCTGTTCTTCTCAGGTTCCCTGTGAGGCCCACTTCCTGGTGCATCCCTGCGATCTCAAAGGGTGGGGCCCAGACTGGTACTGAGTACCCCAGACATAGCCTGAAAGGTGACAGACATCACCACACAGTGGGTAACACAGACTGCAGCCATCCCCACAGCCAGGCTGCCTCACTGACCCACACAGAGGCTTCAGGCCCCTCTCACTTCCCAGGGCTGCACCCCAGGATGCTCACAGCAGGAGGCCCGCCAGCTCTCAGAGGGGAAAACTCACTTGTGAAGAAGAATCCTCTCCCTAGGAGTCCATGGCTATCTGGGGAAACAATCCCTCACTGTCTGACTCCAAGGACCCCATTCTAAACAGCTTCAGTCACTGGTGTCCCAGGAACCTAGCCGCACGGGCTTCGCCTTCAGCTCCCCTCCTCCAGGTCTGCCAAAGAGGCTGCAGAAGTTCCTGAGGCTCAGAGGAAAGCCCCAGGGCAGTGCTGTCCCTGGTGTCCTGGGTGCAGAGCACAGGGTCTCCCCCACTCTCCCTCCCCTCACCCAGCCCAGTGGCTAGCAGATGGGCTCTGGGTACTTTGAGAAGGAAGTAGGACCCAGCAGCTGGCCAGGCCAAGCCTGCCTAGAGGGTCCCCTCTTTGCGCCTAGAGAACACATTTAAAAGTTTGAATTCAAAATTGATTTTGAAGGGCTCTAATCTCCGATCCCCTGGTGCTTACGGTGTGCCTGCAGCTCCTGCCAGACTCTCGTTTTCTGGTTCATCGAGTTGGTGCTCACGTCCCTGATGCTGTGAAATTGAGACTCGCCTGAGAGTCTGTATCTTCCTCCTCTTCCGTGGAGACTGCAGACCCCTTGGGAGCCCTGATTCATTAGATGGGTGACGTGGACCTTGCAGGTGCCCAGGGAGCAGCTGAGTTGCTCTCTGGGGAACACAGCTTCCAGACGCTTCCCTGCTGGTCCCCACAGCTGCGCAGTACCAGGAAGCATCCTGCTAAGGGATTTGGGTGGTGGCTCCAGAAGCCCAGGATGGGATGGGGGCTGGGAGTTTCAGACAGGGAAAGGCTTGGGCCCTGAGTTTTTCAGTAGCAAACTCCACGGGCTGTTTCCTTCCACTGGTCCTCAGAGGCTCTGACTAGCTGGGAGGGAAGAGCCGTCACTCCATGAGGTAGGAGTGAGAAGGCTAACTGTGTGCCGGAACACACTGGGGCCCAGGTCAGGCCTGCGGAGGAAAAGACCGAGCTGCTAGTTTTACACTCTGCTCTGCCTGCTGCTCCCTGAGGGGGGAGGGAGTGTTTATGTGTAAAGGATGCATGGAGTATTTATGTGTGAAGGATTTCCTCATGGGTCTGCAGGCACCGAAGGACAGAATTTTGCTGCTCCTTTATTGAAGAGGGGTAAAGGAAGGGGTTGTATTTGTAGGAACACTGCCATTTCTGGCCCTGGCATATTCCTCTTAATAATCTCGACTGTGGCAGGTGGGATCTGGGCACTGCTGTAGTGGCATCTGTATTATTTTTTTTGTCAGGACTGCATAGCCACAGGTGCCTTGGGGTGTACGGCATAGGAGCAGTGCCAAGCCTGATGAAGGCCCCATCTCTAGGGAGCCTGCCCGTGTCAATCAGCCCACTCTGGGCAGCAGACTCTTGCCAATAATATCTGGATGGAATCCACTTGTTCTCTTCATTCATTAATTGAACTGATGTCTAAAATGTGGCAGCTGTGGGACCCAATATCTAGGACACAATGATGGACTAGACAGAGAGGGGCCCGAGAACAAGGACTTCTGATCCTAGGAGAGAAACCAGACATTTTCTCAGTAAGCTCAGTAAAGAAAAGCAAAATGATTACAAATCGTGATTAAAAACTCAGAAGGAAATGACTGGGGCAGGGGGCAGGTCATTCAGAAAATCAGGAAGTGATGATCTCTCTGATAAGGTGACATTTAGGCCAAAGCCCAAGGATGATAAGATGCCAACTACTGAAGAAGCAGGAAGGTGTTTGTGCAAGGGCCCCAAGGTAGGAAGGAGATCTGGAGTGTGGCTGGAACTCAGGGTGAGAAAGGGAGACAGGAACCAGAGCACATGAGGATACCATAGGCAAGGTAAAGAGTAGGGGGATGCTATATTCAGCCCACTGGAATCTGGAAGGATTCAAAATTGAGCAGTAACCTGCTCTGATTTATTTGGAAAGACCCTATTTTGATTACTTTTCTCTCATTGCTGGGACAAAATACCCAACACCCAAAACTAAGAAAGGAAAGGTTTATTTAGCTCACAGTTTGTGGAGGTTTCAGTCCATAATCAGCTGGCTCCAAGACAGAGTAGCATGGCACAGGGGCAACACTTGAAGACGGCAGAAGACAGCAAAGCAGCCAGAGCAAAAGAGGGGAAGAGCAAGCCTCTTTTCTTCCCTTATATTGTACACAGGCCACCCCGTTCTCCAAGGCAGGTGTAACACTCACAAAATCTCCTTGCCCTCCTCTTGCACAGGCTGAGGATATTTCCACAGTAAGGATCCTGGCTCCCTGCTGAGTGTCTTAGTTAAATTTCTAAACTTCTCAAGTTGACACAGTGTATCAACCATAACAGACCCCTCCCACTGCTGAGTGAAGAATGATTGTGGTCACCAGACACCAGGATGCTGATGGAGACTATGCCAGTATTGTGGTGAAATATGGCAGGCACTCTGGACGTGGAAAGAAGCAGGTGGGATAGGGAGTAGGACGGGTAAGGATGACATCCAGTGTCCACAGGAGCATCTGGGTGAATGATGGTGCCGATACCACATGGCGAAGTCATGTGTAAAGACTCACGGGCCAGGTTTATGGAAAGGTATTGGGAGTCCTCTTCTGAATCTGTTGATTTTGAGATGTAGCTGAGAATACAGGTATGCTCAGAGAAGTGAAAGAGGATGTCTGCTCCACTCATGGGGAGAAAGAGCATGCTGCAGGTAACTATGTAGTTAATAAAAGCCTCATTCTGAGCGGCGAACTCCAGAGAGCCTGTGCAGCTGTTGAGGCCCAAGTGTCTAAGGTCCTCACAAAACTGTAGGAGGCTACTAAAAGAGATCCCACACGAACTTAGCCCAGAGCCCCAGCCTGTCATCTGACCTTCCTGCAACTTCTCAATGGAATCATTACTAGGCTCCGAATGTTTACACTCTGTGTCCTTTCAGAATCCATACGTTGTAGCCCAACCTAGAAAATGGGACTCTTGGGAAATGATGAGGTCACAAAGGTGGAGCCTTGTGAATGGAATTAGCTACTTTATAAATGGGACCCCATAGGGTTCCTTCATTCCATCTGCTGCGTGAGGTTATGCTGACAGGACAGCTTCTGTGAACCAAGAAGCAGGCTTCCACCAGAGGCAGAATCTGCAAGGACCCTGATCTTGGAATTCCTGGCCTTTGGACTATGGGAAATAAGTTTCTGTTGCTTATGAACCGCCCTGGCTATAGTATTCTGTAACAGAAGCTTAAATAGACCTAGAGGGTCCCCTGAGACTGTTGTCCCCCCGGGCTGTGCAGGGCTCAGATCGCCTCTGCCTGTGAGCTGTGTGTAGGACACCTCAGCCCTTCATCTCTGGACACTCCAAGGCCATGGCAGGTACAGGCATTAGATACAGCATCCCCAAGGACAGGTTTGCCTCCATCAAGACTTGCTGCAGAAATTCCTCCTGCTTCCTGCTCCTGCACAGGAAACGGCCCCTCTGGGAGCTCTGATCTGCTCAGCCTGAGCGAGTGCTGGCCTTGATGTTTCCCCCAGCGAGGGGTGTCTCAGAGCCGCCTCCTTTGTAGTAGGGTCCAAATCAGATCCCAGTGAATGTCTGCTTTCCCCATCTCTTAGGAAAAAGGTGATGGGATGCTATTTCTGGCCACAGGACAGAGCAGGAAGGGCGTTGGGTCTGTGACTGGCCTGGACATTCCCAGGCTTGCTTACCATGGGCAAGTTGCATGATTTCCATGGCTTCAGGATCCTTGGGAGGGTGAACTAAGGAGTGTAACACTCTTGGCCCCTAGTAACACTCAGTGAGAGGCAGTGCAGTTTATTGTCTTCCAGCTGAGTGTGACAACAGTGGCTGCAGATGCCAGGGATGCGACTAGTCAGCCCTTTCCTTAGACTGTCCCCCGTAGTGGGTCACAGAGACCAAGAGGCCCCTGGCACTTCAGTGATCTGCTTCTCTGGACTTACAGTGTCTTACGCCGCACCAGAACCCCCAACTCCCCCCATCCTTCATTCACACGCAAGCCTATTGGTTGAGACTCACCTCCCTGCTACTGTGGCCCTGAGGCTGGGGACCCCAACTCTCCCCCACCCACCCTGTGACAGCTCGGCCTTGCCCTAGCACGTGTGCCATCTCCGGGCTTCTTTGTCCCTCTTAAGGCTGCAGTGCCAACATTAGTGCAAACATCCGGCCCCTGCTGCTGCTTGGCTTCCTGTCCTCTTCCCAACCCTGTGCCCTCTTTGTACTTCGTTTCTGGCCCATGTCCTTGTCGGCCCCACCCAGAAGCCCTTCCAAGATCCCATGGCAGCCTCAGTTTGGGCAGAACTAACAGGTGACAGGGCACAGCTGAGGGCCCCAGAGCATGAAGACAGCACTGGTCAGGGGCAGCCCACCCTTCCAGTTCTAGCCCCAGCTGTTCTCCTGGCATCCTTGAGCATCCAGACTGCACAGCAGAACCAAGACGCCTGGCAAGGAGGCCCTGGGCTGGCCATGGATGATAACTGAAACCCTGGGGTCTCAGGGCCAAAGTATTCCAGTCTTTGTCTTGTGGTTTTTTAGCTTGTGATATTGATAAGGGCCTTGGCCTTCCTGGGCCTCTTTTCTGGTCTATGGAATGGGGATAATCATTTAGTGCTGCAGAGTTAATCAAGAGGATTCCCTGAACCCCAGCCCTGACAGAGACTGCTGAGTAAATGGTGAGTTTTATGAGGAGGTGCCAGAGTTCTGGTTGAGGAGTCTCCATCTTAGTGTTTTATTCTTGAAATATAACATATGCAGTAAAATACAAACATCTTAAATGTTCCATTCAGTTAATTTTTGCACAGGTGCATGCCCATTTAAACATTTACATCACAATATCAGGTGTGTGCTGTACCTACAGGCCTCCTCATGCCTCTTCAGTTGTTAGTATGTCTCCCCTTCCTCTCAGTGAGCTTAATTTTTACATCAGTTCAGCCTTGCCTGTTGGGATCTAATATAATTGGGATTATATATGTACCATTTGTGTCTGGTGTCTTTTATGCTCTCTGATTCGTCCAGGTAGTATAGGTTAGTAATTCATTCCTTTTCGTTGCTGCATGCTAGTCTATCGCAAAAAATCCCACAATCTACTATCTGTTTTACTCTTAATAGGTCTTTATATTATTTTTAGCTTGGAACTATTACAGAGAAAAGTTCTATGAACATTCTTGTGCATCTATTTTAGAGGATATAAGTTCTCTTTCTGGTGGGCATATATTTAAGAATAGAACTGTTGGGCCATAATATAATATTCATGTAAGTTTTCTTGACTGATTGTTTTATGCTATTGTGGCAAACACTGTAATATGTATTTTTTGTCTGTTATCTAAATTAATCGTATAATCCTTTAAAGTAGTCACCTCATTTAGTGGGGGAGTAAACTGAGGCAGGGGTGGGAAGTGATGGAGCCAGAATGCAAGCTGAGCCTGTGTGTTTGCAGGGCCCTTAGTCTTTCAGTGTGCCCCACGCTGTCCCTCCTCTCAGGTGTCCTTGAGGGGTAGAACCCATGTCAAAGGTGCCAGTCCTTCCTGAGAAAATTCCCTGTGAATGGGTGCACAGGGTGGGGGCAGTAGTGAGCGGGTCCTAGGTGTTTGTGGCCTTGCATTTCAGTGGTTGTTTTTACTGGCTTTGGATTCCAAATGAGTAGGAAATGCTATTAGTTCAGGCCTCACCTGCTGTGTGGCAAGGCCCTGGGATAGGAGTCCAGCGACACGAAAAATTGTGGAGATAAAACTGGGTGTGAAATGGAGGCCTTCGCACAAGACTGGATGTGTCCGTGCGAAATGAAGTTACTCCTGAGAAAACGAGATTTAAAGAGATTCTGCAGAATTAGATTACACTTTCAAATTTCCCTATTAAAGGGGATTGATGCCTGGGAGGGGCCGCTGGCAGGCTCTGCTGGGATCCCACTCTGCGGCGGCCGCCGGTCTGGGTATGGGCTCGGGCTGGCAAAGGAGCCTGCGGGTGCCAGGGACCCAGCCCTGCCCAGTCCACTGACTCCACCCCAGCGGTCGGTGGCTGTGAGGACCGGGGGGCCAAGACCTGGGCGATCTGATGCTTCACGTGAGTCCACGCAAGTGAACCTAAGGCGCTCACAGTCTTCCCTTTCCAGGCCTCCTCTGGGCGGGCTTTGTTCAAATCAGAGTTTGGTTTTGGGCTAGACCTACTTTTTTGGAATTACAGTCTTTTAAAAAACCACAAATATACTTGTGATATGCTCCAGCATACGTGTGTGTCTGTGTCTGGATATATGCAGTGGTACCTTGACCTCGGTACACGAATGCTTTTGTTGGTGAAGAATTGGGTTTGCAAACAAAAGTGCTTGGCGAGATTTTTTGTTTGCAAACTCTACATTGAGTGACAAGCACAACCATGGTGCCATCTTTTCCAAAATCATGGAAAAAATGAAATTTGTGAACCGAAGTATCACTGTGTTTCTGTGAGCACACAAAGCCCACGCGTGGGTATGTATGTGCTTCTGTGCACGTTACTACACACCTCGTGTTTGTCACCACTGAGCTGAGCACACTGAAATAAAGCTATCGTAGGGAGAGAAAACTGACACGGTCCCTCGTATGTCTCTTGTGTACCCATGTGCTCGTGTGTATGTGAATATCTGTGTCCTTTTCCTGTGTATCTTGCAGCTCTGTGGCCCACATCTGCATGGCTTCCAGTGTCTCCTAATCTCTGTAAAGTCTCCTGCTTGGGTCTCTTTCCACCTCAGCATACAGCCTTGCTCCATAGTAGATGATAAGTCAAGTGCTTGGACCCAGAAGACAGACTGCCAGAGTTCCAGTCCCAGCTCTCCTAGTAACTGTGACGTAAAGCTCGTTACCTTTGTTGTGCCTCAGTTTTCTTATTGTCAGAATGGGAATAATAATGGGACCTATCGCCCAAGGCAGTTAAGAGCAAAGCCCTTCAGGGCTGAGCACTGGAAGGTACTCAGTGATAACTTCCGGGTTTTGATTACTGTGCTACAGTTCTAGAAGAGTACATACTTGCTTTTAGCAAGTATTTATGTATACACCAAAAATAATTTAGTGATATAGAGATCTCATGTCTGAAGCCAACTAATGTAGTAAAAAGGTTTATATTTAGGGAATTTGAGTGAAAGGTACACCTATGTACCTCATACTCTTCTTGCAGCTCTGCCAGAAGTTTGGAATTATGTCACTATAAAAAGTTAAACAGGTAAGGGTGGCACCTGAGGTGAGCCTTCATTGCCCCTCACCCTGGTGCCAGGCCTTGGGGTAACAGCTCTTGGCCTTGCCACAATCTGGGTGAAGAGAGACTGGGTGGGCCCCATTTCTCAGATGCAGGTGAGAAAGGGGAAGGGGTCTGCTGCAGTCTGCTAGCTGCCCCAAGGTCTGAGCTCTTAGGCCTCAGGCCCACTATTGACTCTGACCTTTGTGGGAGAGAAGGGATGGGTGGGCAGAGACATTTCTTCTGGCCTTAGGAAAGGAGAAACCCACTCCACTGGTGTGCTAGAAAGGACGGTGTTCCAGGGTTCTGCTGGGAGCAGGTCCAGCATAGCCAAGCAGGTTACACTGTCACGTGGTGGGGTCTCCAGATGGCTGATGGCATCCAGTACTGGCCATAGTGGTCACTAGCAAAGAAAACACAGAACATGGCCTGGAATGACCTGGAGCTGGGTGAGGTGAGAGATCCACCTTTGGAGGAGCTCACTGGGTGGCAATGGGGGTGCCCCCCCAGCAATTCAGGCCACTGTCTGAGTTAGAGGCACATTGGAAGAGTCCTCACCCTCTGGTGGAAGAGCCCACCACTGACTGGGCCCCCCACCCGGAAGAATCCTTGTCCTGGACTGCTGGGCTTGGCTGGCTGGATAGGAGTTGCCGAGGTCTCTGGTCTGGCGTGGCGGACACTCTGGAGGTCCTGTGAAGAGAGCTTCCTTCCTGGCTGGAGGGGGAGTGTGGGAGGGACAGGGTGACCTCTGGCAGTCCCTCCCTATCACCAGTACTCTGTGGTTTTGCCCCAGATTGTAGAATTGAGGGTCAGTGTCTGGCATCCGATGAGTCAGACCAGGAGGCTTCTCCCCCGGAGCCTGGCTGCCTCCTCCTTGAGGCCGGCTGCCACCCTGCCCCAGTGGAAGTAGGGATTGGAGTTTGGCCTGTCTCCCTTAAACACCCCTCCCCTATACCCAGAGATTTTGGGGGCTACATGGGCTGAGTGAACTGGTCATCTTGCTGGCCCCAGAGGGTGCACCTGACTGCGTGGCTGGGCGCGTGTGTCTGTGCAAATATCCTCCATTGTAAAATATCGGTGTTTTCATGGGTGAGTAGTAATTACTGGGTAATGCTTTAAAACCTTTTCTGAAGGAGTGCAAAGCTGTTTTTTTTCTGAAGTCAGGAGTACATTAAAAGGATTACCATGTAGATTTGATTTTTAGATAACACTAAAATGGATCCCAAATGGACTTCAGCAAAGGGATGCTATCTCCTTAATGGAAAGTGCATGGCCCGAGGCTGAGCTCCCAGAGCCAGGCAGGGGGAAGGCGGGGGGAGGAGGGTCTGCAGGGGGCAGGCTGGGAAGGCAGGGCAGGGACTGAGAGCCTGGACCCTCTGGGGATCAGATCCCTCCATTTGGGGAGCAGTAGACTGTGGATGTCACCTTCCCGGGGTTGTTTGTGAGCCTCCTGGCCTGACCCGATGTCACCTTCCCGGGGTTGTTTGTGAGCCTCCTGGCCTGACCCGATGCAGCAGACATTGTAGTGTTCCCTAAGGAAGGAGGATGCCCTTGTCCTGTTTGATCCCCCCAGAACTCATCAACCTCCAGCCAGAAGCAAGGGATGATTTTGATTTTCCTTACTAGGCAGGTGAAGAAACTGAGGCCTAGGGAGACCAGGGCATTCACTCCGGACCACCTGGCTAGAGATGGTGGCTGATGCAGAGACCAGTTTGAGTGCAGACCATGGGCACATTCCGGGGTAGGCTGGTCCCAGGATTTCTAGGAAGAGAAATCTCAAGGGTCCCTATTGCCCTGGTCATGGTGTTCTGTGTCTCAGGGGACATGGAGCACTGCAAGAAGCTTTGTAAGAACTTTGTGGAACCCTGTTCGGCACTCAGGAGGAGTGACCAGGGCCTGTGGAAAGCCATGGCTTGCAGGACCCACTCTCGGTGCATTCAGGGAGGGGCAGCCAGGGCCAGCGTGTGGCATTGCTTCCTTGTGGCTTCCATGGGGTCCTATAGGTGCCAGGTCTTGCTGGGGAGGGGTTGCCAGCCAGCTGTGCCAGCTCTGCAGCCAGGTTTGCCGGGTTCTGCTGGTGACTTAATGAGTATAGATCCCTGGCAGGGGTTTGGGACCCCAGGGAAGGAGCTAGGCCTGCTGCTCGCCCAGGGAAATTCTGGCAACACGAGCTATGGAGGGGCTGTGCTGCTGGTATTTGTGCACATAGCTGTGCTGGCTATGGGGTCCCCCTCCACAGGCCCCGAGAGCAGCAGTCCCACTCTGGGGGGTCCCAGGTCTCTCCCAAATTCAGCTCTTGTAAACTCTTTCCTATTTTTCTGTACCTGGTACCTCCCTGTACCTGGGAAAGTGCTTTACAGGTCCTGAAGCTCTCAAGGGTCCTGCTCCAGGGGCTCCTCAAGAGTTCTGTGACCCAGCTGGGCCCCGCCAGAGGAGACCCAGGCAGGCCTCAGGACAGCATCCTCCTGAGCCCCTTCACTCTCTCAGACCAATTAACCTTTAGAGCTGCATTAAGGAAATTAGGCAGCGAACTTCCCAGCTAACAGACCCTGCGGGGACTGGAAGTAGGAGGGAGCCAGCTGACCCTCATGCCACCTCCTGCCTGCCCTGGCCGGTCCCCTTAGTCCCCAGCTTGCTACAGGCCGGGCTCCCTCCCTGCAGAGGGGACTGTTGAATTGGCCCAGGTGCTACCCCTTCTCCAACAGTGGTCTGGGGGAGCAGTTTTGTCTGAGAAAGAGCACAGGAGAAGGGAAGAAGTCCTGGGGCCAGTTTGGTTATAGCTTACTCTAACCCCAGGCCATCTGTGGCCTCAGTTTCCCCATTTGTAGAACGAGAGCATTTGACTGCCAGAATTGAGGGTCTCCTGACCTGGCTTCTGTGGACCCTGAGACAGAGGCCTCTAGAGGGCTCATTCTCCCCCTAAGCCTCAGGAAAGGCCACATCTGAAGATGGAAGGGCAAACAGGTAAAGTGGCCCAGGACCTCAGCCTCTGGGTGGGGAGCAGAGAAGGGGAGGGAGGGGCTGGGAATGGGAGGGGATGGGAGTCAAATGCCAGCCCTGGAGAGAGCTGCGGTCCTTTAGAGAGAATGGGGCCAGTAGGAAAGACTCTAGGCCTGTTGGACAGCTGGGGAGGTAGAGAGAGGTAGCCTCCATTGCCTGCTCCATCCAGCTGTGCTTTGGTCAGGGAAGAAATTACCCCAACCCCACTCCCTGCTTTTATGAGGGGTTGGCTCTCAGGCAACTCTTGCAGGCAACAAGCCTGGCGAAGTCACAGGTCGAGGTCCCCTTGCTCTTCCCTCATGCTCATAGCTCCTGTGGTTGTCCGGGCTCCTGGTCAGCATCTGGCCCCATCCCTTCCTCAACTGCCCCTCCCGGTGGCCCCAGGGGAAGGGACTGTGTCTCTGCGTTTGTCCACACCCATACCCACACTTCGTGCCTGTGAGCACAGGTGTATGTGAGCATAGATACTCGCCTGTGGGTAGGCTCTGCCCCTGTGGTGAGCACTGCATTCAGAATCCTGCCCTTCACTCTTTCTGTCTCTCCCTTTGATCCCTTCTTCCTTCCTTCCCTCATTTTTTCCCCATGTGTGCGTGCCTGGCTGTGTGTGTGTGTGTGTGTGTGTGTGTGTGTGTGTGTGTGTGTGTCTGTGTGTCTGTGTTGTTACTGGAAACTGAATCCAGGGCCTCTGCCCTGAACCAAATCTTTAGCCTTTCAATTTAGGGTCTCACATTAAATTGGCCAGGCTGGGCTTGAACTTACCACCCACCTGCCTCAGTCTCCCAGAGTGTGGGCATTACAGACTTGCACCCCCATACTCATTCTTGCTTATTTCTTGTTTGTTGAGAAGCTTATATGAACTGGGAGGAGCCAGGTGGCTCAGAGCTTCTTATCCTAGGAGGATGACAGCTCCAGAGGCTCTGGACCTCCTTTCCTGGGCAGGTGGAAGTTGGGCCTGGCTGAAGCCTTCCTGAGAGGAGGCCCTAACAGTCTGGCCCAGCTGCCTTTCTGTGTGTTCCAGGAGCACCAAAGCCTCCTGCTCCCTTTGGGAGCCCCCCCCCACCCTTTCTTCCTGACATGGCCGCAGTTTGGCACATGTAGACAGACAGGCTTGGCCTGACAGATTCAAAATGGTCAAACACACATTGACCACTGCACTGTAAGGAAGACTTGAGTTGGCCAGAAAGATCTGAAAATTCTAGCAGACTCAGTCTTAGACCCACTGCTGAACGCCCACGCAATGGTGGCCACGTGCGAGGGCTTTCATCCTCCCTGCATCAGACCACACAGGAGCCGCTCAGCGGGGCTGGGCCTGCGCTGTGTGTGGGCCCTGGAGCAGAGCGGACTTGGGCTGCCTGGTGCTCCCCGCAGCCTCTGGAGTGATCTTTGCAGGGCCAGGGGACGAGATCTGCTATGTTGCCCCAAGGGCAGGCTCTGAGGCTGGAAGGGGGAATTACTGGGTAGAAAGCAGAAAAGTGAGGACTCCTAGGAACCCCAAGCCTAGGACAGGCAGCAGAGACAAGCAGGGAGCTCCTATTCCCAGAAGAGGGATATATCCGGAGGCCCAGAGCCCTAGTCCGGTCCTGTGTCCATTTGTCTGTCTGTCTACCTGTAGGTGTGCCGATGCTCTCCGTCCAACCCAAAGGGAAGCAGAAGGGCTGTGCAGGCTGTAACCGCAAGATCAAGGACCGCTACCTGCTGAAGGCGCTGGACAAGTACTGGCACGAGGACTGCCTCAAATGCGCCTGCTGTGACTGCCGCCTGGGCGAGGTGGGCTCCACCCTCTACACCAAGGCCAACCTCATCCTGTGCCGGCGCGACTACCTGAGGTGGGTCCACCAGCCTCCCCAGTCCCATCTGCTCCAAGAGCACCCCTCCTTCCATGCCCAGGAGACCCTGCTCCTCTCCAGGCCTTACACCCTGTGAGGCCACGCACTCTTCACTGTCTGTTTCTGCCCTGCATGGCCCAGATCCTGAAGGGCAGGGCCTGGACTCCTTGGACTCCGGGTCCAGCATGGCCCAGGTGGGCATTTCTGGCTGATGGGTGCCTGAGATAAGGTTTGCAAAGGCACCACCAGCCTGGCTCCAGCCTTTGCCAGGTGTTTCTGAGCCACCTCTTCCTGGAATCTGGGAGGGGACCCTCAGAGAGGTTTTGAGGAGTAGGTGAGGAAGCTCAGACATATCTGGGCCCTTCTTCCCCGATAGTCTCCTGCCCACTTCTCCGTGCTCAGTTTTTCCCTTTCCAGGTGGTGCTTGGGATTAGCCACCCTGCTTGCCTTGGGAGTCTGGTTATGTAGCCGCAGCCTTTTAGATAAGGACTGCTCATGCTGGAGTTTAAAGAGCTGGGTTTGAATCAGCTCGGAGCCTTTGGTTCCTAACCTTCTTCAGCCTCAGTTTACTCCCCTGAAAGGAATATTGCTTCTCTGCCTCATATTCCTCCGAGCTCCAGCTCACCCTCCCCCACAGCCTGGATCCCATCTCCTGGGGCTGCCTCCCCCAATTAACCCTCCCTTAGGCCATTTATGACATCAGCAAGGCTGGAAGGAGGCTGCGAAGCAGGGGCCTTGGCTGAGACCCAGCGCCTGCATTTGGCTCTGTCACAAGCTGCTGGATGGTGGCCGCCTTGTGGGGAGGAAGGCCCATCATATTAATTAACAGGTCAGGGCAAGGGCCTGTGCGGCTCCCTCTGCTCAAATCAGGGCAAGTTGGAAGGGCGGGGGTTATCAGTGGAAGCTCTCTTACCTCCCTAAGAGCCTGAGATTTACCTGTTGGCACTTTTTCTTTAATTCCAGCCTCTTCAAAAACTTTTAAGAAGTGATTCCATAAAACAGGAGTGGTGGGTTAGAGCTCCTGGCCAGGGCTGGAGGGGAGAGGCTGGGGCCAGGAGGAAGGCTTAAAAGGATGCTCCTGGGGATTTCACCCCTCGAGGACCCGGCATGTGCCTCCAAGTCTGGAGGTGGAGGACATCCCAGAGCAGCTGAATCTACTAGACCAGGGAGAGGTGGCAGCCCCTCTGGTGGTCCTCAGGACCACAGAGTGGGTTAGGACTGTCAGGCGAGCAGAAGCGCCCACAACGTTCTGGGCCCTGACAATTACTAGGGGTTGAAGGTTTTTTTTCTTACACTCTGGCAGAGGTGAGGAATGACTTTGGGGGCCAGGAAGGGCAGTGGACTAGGGCAGGGTGGAGCATCCTTGATCTTCTCAGCCTAGGGAGTGTCTGTCCGGAGCCTACCCCTCTGCAGCAATGGCTCACTGGGCTTGGGGTAGGAAAGGCCCCCATTGGCAGGCAGAGGCTGTGGCCCAGCCTTTGTCTGCCTTTATCTGAGCCACCAGGCAGCTCAGGCTGATGAATAATGGAGCCAGGCTCCTCTGCAGGTGCTGAGCTTGAGGTGGATGAATCAGGGATTAGAGGGGCCTCCCACTCGCTGCTTGGTCCCCTTGCCTCCCTTGGGGCTTACCCCACCAGTGTGCAGAAAAGCAAGGAGGAGCACGGTCGGCTCAGACCACTGGAGTGCCCAGCCCAGGGCTGGCCCGCATGGGGAGGCTCTGGACTCCCTGTCCTCGAGCCCTGCAGCCAGCAGCTGAGAGGAGAGGCCATTGTGCCAGATGTCCTTGAGACTTTCTCTGGGCATCACTTCTGTTTGAGAAACATCTTTGGCCAGGACCATCTGATCCAGTATCCCCATTTTACGGAAGGAGAAACTGAGATGCAGAGAGAGAAAAAAGGATTTAAGCAAGTGATACAGCAAATTCATAGAAAAATGCTTGAATAAAGCACTAGTTTTACAGATAGGGAGGCTGCACCACACAGTGGCATAGAGCACCAGACCCAAGTTGATTACCTCTCCATGACTCATTCCTCTTATCTGGACAATGGGAGATAATGCAACTATCCACCCCAGGATTGTTGTTGAGGTCAAATGAGGTCATCTTTGTAAGTTCCTAGAATAGTGCCTGACTGATGAGGAAACCCTCCCCTTTCCCCTCAGGTGTTTGCCAAATGAGCCATCATTACGAGTTTACAGTAGTTTCATAACTACTGCCATGAGAGGTGTATTTGGGTCTCTGTTTGACAGCTGAGATAAACAAGGCTCAGGATAACTCAGTGACTTGCCTGAGGACACACAGCCCATGATGTACACACTGCCTCTGAATCTTAGGCTTGTGCAAGTCTGAAGCTTTTGCTCAGGGCCCAGCCTAGTGTTCTCCTGCAGGCCTCAGGTGCTTGAGGGACCCTAGTAGGAACCTGGGAGGGGTTTTGGGGTGCACAGTGTCAGCCAGCACCTAACCTGCTACACAGCCTCCCTGGCGGGGGCAGAGTACCAGCTTTCCTGAAGCCTGATCTCTTGGCAGGCTCTAGAGGATGCCTCTACTTCCTTTGCCCCTTGCCCAGGCCTACCTGCTGTGCCCACAGTGCTGGGGAATGGGGAATGGGCAGGGCCCTGAGTGGAGGCCACTGTCCTAGGCCCCTGTTCTCTGGCAGGCCCTTGAGTCCTCTGTGCCCTTCCCTCGCAGGCTCTTTGGCACCACAGGAAACTGTGCTGCCTGCAGCAAGCTGATCCCAGCCTTCGAGATGGTGATGCGGGCCCGGGACAATGTGTATCACCTCGACTGCTTTGCCTGCCAGCTCTGCAACCAGAGGTGAGTACTGGACCTGTGGCCAGCCAGACACACTCCCCAGACCCCAGCCTGAGCCTGGGCGGGCTAGGGATGCTGTGGTGGCGTGCATGCAAGTGCAGTTTCTGTGTGTGTGTACGTGGCTGTGTGCCTGTTGTGAGCATGCTCGTGGGTCTGTGTGCACCCCAATACTGGGTGTGCACATTTGTTTGGGACATTTCTGTTGAATGTAATGATGGGGTATGTGTGAATTTCCGGTGTATGCATGGTGCGAGTATACATGTGCATGTATGTGTGTTTTTAAATGTCTTTGGACAGGTGGGTGCATGTACATGGATTTAATATTCACATATACACGTCTTTAATTGTCCATATGCAAGTATGCAGATACTGTGTGTACATGATGAGGTGAGTATATGTCTGCATGCGTGTTTAAAACTTGTACAAGAAAGTAAGGTATGCATGCCTTTTCTCCTGTGTGTAATTGCATGCATGTGCAAGTGTGCACAACCTAGTGAGAAAGGGTTCTCAGACATGCAAGGTGAAATTCTTTCAGGGAATACCCACTCACTTCTGACCCCATTCCTGTGAATTTGGTTTCGACTCAACCTCTTTTGTGATCTTTTGGCACCTATGCATTGCCCCAGCCCTGTGGAAGATTATAGGGACCTAAGGAATCAGAACCCTTCACTTCTGACTAGGGCCTAACACCATAAAGAAACCCCCTTCTAGGAGCTTTCAGACCAGGTAGAAACTCATACAAGTGTTCCCAGAGGGTGCAGGTCTGTGCAGGTCTGGTTGGGGACTTCGGCCAGATCACGGCTAGGAGAGCCTCGTGAAGTTAGAGAGCCACCTGGTGGAAAAACTGGGATCTGCTGGCACTGGGCCAGTGACCTGGGGCTCACTGAAGGCCTCACCCTGGGGACATCAAAGGACTGGAATCCCCCAATACTTGTGGAGGACTAGGGTCCAAAGCATGGTCTTCTTTTGGTAGCGGAAGAAATAGTGGAGCAGGTCACCCCCATGGCAGAATGTTCCAAGTGATCCACAGTTTCTGTTCAGAGGCAGCATGCCCTTTACTAAGCCATCTTAAATTGGGAAAGGGACCAGAGGGATAAAAAAATCACCCATTTATTCCTCCTTCCTTTTCCATCTCCCTGTCTTCATTTCTCTTTTTTCCGTTTATTTCTCTAGGACTGGGATAAGTTGTTCCTCTACCTCTCCACCAACCATCTCACACCAGCCCTTCCCCTACCTCTACCGCAGATCTGAGGGTGGGAGGCTGGGACTCAGGCTACCTTGGGCTGCAGGGCCCAGCCAAGGGTAACTGACCAGGCCTGCTGTGGGACTCTTGTGATCCCCTCTGGGAAGTTGAAGGAGCAAGTTCCCTGGCACACCATCCCTTATATGCCCCACCTCTGAGCCAGGCTAGGTCCTGCTACCCCCAGGGACCCCTCTTGTAGCTTCTCTTTCTTACTTGGATTTTCTAGATTTTGTGTGGGAGACAAATTCTTCCTGAAGAACAACATGATCTTGTGTCAGATGGACTATGAGGAGGGGCAGCTCAACGGCACCTTTGAATCCCAGGTTCAGTAACACCCGGCGCCCGGCCTCCAGACCCATCCATCCTTCCGCCCGCCTGCCCACCCGCCTGGCAGGCCAGCCGGCCACTCTGCCGCCACAGGCTGGCCAGCTGCTGTCCTGCCGAATCAGAACTTCTCCATCTTGGATGGGAGGGCGGCCCTTCCTCTACTGCCGCCGCCCCTCTGTGTGTGTGACCCCCTCCTGGGGCCGGGCTGGGCCTGTACAGTCTGTCTTCTGTATATAAATGGGAACATTTATTTTATGAGAAATGTAATGCGATTTTATTACTGGCGTGGATTAAACTTATGAATGTTTCCGGGGACATTACTCTGTGTGCTTACATGACTGACACAGACCTGGGGGGTCCCCTCCCCTCTGGCCCTCAGGGACGGTGCACAGAGCAGAGGTGGTTCTTCAGCACACTCTGTTACTGAGCAGGAGGGCACCAGGTTGGCTTTAGGGAGAAACTGGAAGAAGGGAAACAATCCCCCATCCCTAGCCACAGCTGGGATGTCTAACCTTCTGAGAAAGCATGTACCTGGCCCTGAGCAGGCCCCTGAAAAGAGGGGCAACATGAAGCCCTATGTACCTATGATCCACCTCCTCACTGGGACCCCACATCTACTGGCCAGATGGGGACCCATCTCTGATCTCACCAAAATAGGACCCCAAATTCCTGAGCCTCATATCATGGAAGTGTATTCCTGAGATGCCTCTTCCCTTTCAGGGTGACAATGTGTGTTTTCTTGGGCCAGATCTGGGGTCCAACCTTCTGTTCTTCTAGGTGAGCAAATCTGTTTCCCTTCAACTTAGTCCATGCAGTCTAGAACCAGTCAGTCAGTCAGGAATCTATCTATATAAGAACTCTGTGCTGCAAGCAGAACTGACCCAGAGCAGATCAGACACAAGGCTGAATCATAGATGAGACACAGTCCCTGCCCTTGGAGAACTTTCTGTGACCCTGGAGGGTAGAAGCCAGCAAGGGAGAAAGCCAGAAAAATAAACCCTACTATGGTGGGGACAGGATGCTATGGGAACACCTGGGACAGGTCAGTTCCCCCAGAAGACACAGGCCACTTGCAATGACTCCAGAGAGTTGGAGACAGACAAGCCAATGGACACATGGTCAGACAGACACAGGTGTCAGCAGGCAGAAGAGAGAGACGGCCAGGCCAGCAGGCATTCAGCCCAGGCCCAAAGACAGCCAGACCAGCAGCAGACAGGTGGATACAATGGCACTTTCCACCTATCTGGCTGAGCTAGGATCACACCGGGCAGCAGGGATTCCACCATGGTGCCAAGCACAGAGCCCGGAACAGAGAAGGTAGTGTATCACTGAGCAGTAATGAAAAGAAAGGGGACCCCAAGCTTGAACAGAAGGAAGGCTGGATAGACAGCCTCTCTGGTCATCAGGTCACTTGTTCCTCTTAACCAGGGCCTATGTTTGCCCTGTCCACAGCCCAAAGCCCAGGGCTGATGGGGCTGGATGACTACCTCAAGCTCTCTGTGCTCCTGGGCAGGGGACTGGCTGGGTTGGCCCATCATGTCACCCTGCCCCAGCCCAGGCGCTCCACTGTGAGCAGGGAGGGTAGCAGGGCTCTCAGCAGTGATGGAGGAGGCTGCTCCTCTAAGCTATGGTTTTGCAGTCAGTGGTCCAGTCTGTGAGAAGGAATGATGAAGGTATAGGATCTTGAAGTAAGATGCTCAACTTTGCGGGTATCTATTCTGTATAGAGGAGCTACACCCATGTATGTGGAAGAGAAGAGAGGGAGACACCCAGTCCGTTGGGCTCAAGCGGGTGTTTTTGTGTGATGTGGGTTTCATATAGCTGTGGAACTGGGGAGCTTGCCCTGTGTGGTGATGTGAGGTTTTGATTGAGTTCAAGTGCACAGAGAGAGACACGCGGAGCTGGAGTCCATAATGAGGAAATTTTCTTGATTGGAAAAAGCGAATCATTTTCCTAGATTGCAGCAGAGCTCCCAGTATCAGATCTTCCATGGGCCCTTAGTTCTAGGATGGCTGTGCCTATGCCAAGGGCCCCAATTCCTAACTTCAGAGTTTGCTGCAGATAAAGTTGTAACAAAGTTAATT
>RJWM01009584.1:0-67120 GCA_004363535.1 Dasyprocta punctata
TGGACCCTTGTGTTCTGGGCCTAGCTCTGTCTTCATCTGCTGTGACACTTTGGGCAAGTCCCTTAGCACCTCTGGATCTTGCTCTAATTTTCACTTTTACGAATGACCTGGATAAGCATGTAGAAGGGATACTCAGCAGATTTGTAGGTGGCGTAATATTGAAAAGGGATGGGGCCGTTGTATTCAAGATGACAGAGTAAGACTGAAAAATGATTTTCATGAACTGGATTAGAAGAAATGAGGTGAAACTAAATACTGATAAACACTAATGTGACTGTAAAAGCCCCGGATGGGGAGGCCTGGTTTGGCAGCATTTGTTATGAAAATTGTTATGACTTCAAGCTGAGAATGAATCAAGTGTACAGTGAGCTGGTTGAAAGAGTGAATGTAGCCTTAGGCTAAATTAATAGAGTTAAGCTGTCCTCTGCAGGAAAAGGATGGTCTCATTCTCTTCTGCTGATCCAAGCACATCCAGAGAATAATGTTCAGTACCAGCATCTGTGCTTTATTGTGGTGTTTGTGGGGAGGCCGCTCAACGTGCTCCGGAGGAGGGTGGCGAACATTGGGAGCCATCTGGAAAACATTTCACGTGAGATATAGTCAAGGGGCCTGGGGCTGTTTGGTGTGATGAAAAGAAAATGTAGAGGAACCCCGAGAGTAATTTTCAAATCTATGTGAAGGGCTGTCGTGAGGATGAGGGAGCCTATTTGTTCCCAATTTGTTCCGGAAGCTGGTTGCGGTGGGCAGAAGGTTTGGGGCAGGGGCTGTGCTCTGCCTGGGGCGGGTTGCTCGGCTTGTGGCTGCCTCTCTGGAAGAGTTTAAGGAGTAGCTGAATTTGCTTCTGCCAGGACTGCTGGGGAGGACGCTGGAGGAGCTTGGGTTTGGGGACCTGGGGGATGCTGAGCTGTGGAACAGCGGACACTTGTGAGGAGTGGCAGGGCCGTTAGATGGTGTTTGGGACAGGGTCTGTGCCTGCAGTCACAGTAACCTGGCAGAGGACTGAAGCCCAGGGCTGGGAGCCACCCTTCCAGCGAAGGGGCTCCAGTGAACTGTGTAATAAACATTCACCAGACCTGGATTTTGTCCCACATTTTGAAGTCAAATTTGAAGCGATAAAAATCAACAAATCCTTTTGGGAATGATGTCTGATCCGTGAAAAGACACAGACGGTTTCTCCTTGGGCAAAGTACCCCCGAGGATTAGTGAGGGACAGAGGTGCTCAGTGGAGCCACCCGCTGCCCCTCCCAGCCCTCGAAGCCCTCAGAGCAATGACTCATTTCCCCCTTTGAAGTTGACGCAGTTGTCTTCGGAGTCCTGGTGTTTGTACCCCTCTGCTCCTTCAACAAAGGCCTTCTGTCGGCAGAGCACAGATCGAGGAGGCCAACCAGGGAAGGGTTAGAAAAGGAAGGTATTGACTGAATACCAATAAGGACGGAAATGTGTTTATGGAGGTTGAGGGGCTCCAGGCAACTCGGGGGTCCACTTGTGCTGTGCAAACAGAGCGGAGAATTCCCTTTGGCGGGTTTATTTTACTAAAGGCTCTGGGACCCAGGGGAAGGCACTGGGAGGGGGCACAGGAGACAGAGAGGAAATATTTCACAATGAGAAGTTTAAGTCGTGCCCCTTGTTGGGGAGGGGGCAGCCTGAGAGTTGCAGGCTAACAAAGAGGCAGTGTGGGCTGGTGACAGTTAGGGGAAAATACATGGCAACTAATGGAGCAGTAATGGGTGGGGAGGTAACCTGGGAAAAGCTGGTACAAGGAAAGCTGGCATATAAATTCTGATGGTGTGACATCCCTTTTGGCAGAGAGACAGGGACCCTCTCACCCTCCTCATGGCCAAATCCTGAGATGTTCCCGCTCCCAGGGATGTGGCCAAGGTGAGAGATGGCTGGAAGGGGAAAAGTCACACTGGGGTTTCACTGCCCTGCAGGGTACCAGGGAAGACTGAAGGGAATGGACAGTCTCAGGCTAAATGCCAGAAACAGACACAAAGCAAGGGGTTTCCCTTTGGAGACTCTGCAGTTGGCTTCACCCCAGGGCCTCATCTTTGAGAAGCTTTGCTGATGTTTGGAGTCCCCAACCTGTCAGCAGGAGGTCAGGGCCTGGTGCCTGTCATACCCTGGGGACCACCTGTAGACGGATACAGAAACCAGGGCTTCCTTGTCCACCAAAGCCCTGGAACTCTGCACACCATTTTTAGGAGGACTCTTTGGACATGTCAGCTCTCAAAGAGGACAGTATTTATTACCTGGGGGCTTTTGGAGGAGGCATTTAGTAGTTTGTACTTGGACTTTTATGGCTTCCATGAAGTTTCTGAGACAACCCAGGGCGTCCCAGAGTCCAGAGTAGTGTGCCAGTCGGCAAAGGGTTTGGTTCTCTGTTGTACTGACTGATTTTTTTATTTTTATTTTAAAGAGAATAAAATCAAGCAAAACAAAACAGAACAAAGCCAATCAAAACAAACCAGTGTAAGTCACACAGGACTTCAAAACAATAGGAAATCAACAGTGGTTACCATAATGCTACCTGCTGTCTCCAAAATAACTGCAGATAACTTCAGACATAGTAAAAATCGAACAAAGCAGAACAGAATAGAGCCAATAGAAACAAAACAATGAATGCAATAAAGGACTTCAAAACAGATAATAGTAAATCCAAAATGGCTACCATAATTTATCTTGTTACCTCAAAATAGCTGCCCATGCCATCGGATACAATAAAATCAAGCAAAACAAAACTGGACAAAACCCAACCCAACAAAACAGTGAAAATGACACAGGACTTCAAAACAAGCCAATAGGGAATCAACAATGGCCACCACCCTCAGAAAGAGATCCCCCATAGATGCTACCTCATAGATTGCCATCCTCTCAATAGGTGATCAACCACCAGCTTTAGACTGCAAATTCAGTGAAACACTAAACACTACAACCATTAAATTGTATTCCACCTCAATAGCCATCATTGCAGCCTGTGTTTCTCTGATCAGTCGGTCGCTTATGGGGTGTGTGTGTGTGTGTGTGTGTGTGTGTGTAGGTGTTGGCTCTTCTTGTTACCCAGGCTACATGTCAGAAGGGGCTGGCGTCTGGCTCTCCCCACAGTGGCCCACGCATGGTGCCGATTCGCAGGTAGGACTTGCTTCTTGGTGACTTCTTGTTCTCCTCTCCTGTAGTCTGTGAATGGCACTGGCACTGACTCATGGGAAAAGGCTGGTGTCTGGCTGTGCCTCCAGTGACCCACACATTCATAAGGAGGGCTTGCTTCTTGGTGACTTCTTGCTCTCCCCTCCCACAGTCCACGAATGGCATACTGACTAATTTTGATCAAATTAATAGTACTCTCCTCTCAGAAAACAAAGAAAAGAAAAGAAAGAAAAGCCACTTTTTAAATTTATGTCTCTGTGTGTGAACAGTTCCCCTTTTTAGAGCATTTAGAAATTGTTTAGGAAGGAAGAGACAGAGCACCTGACTCATGGGAATATGCTGGACCTCTCCTTAAGATTCTGGGTCATGGCCAGCCGTGGTGGCACACGCCTTTAATTATAGCACTCAGGAGGCTGAGGTAGGTGAAGCATTGTGAGTTCGAGGCCAGTTTGGGCTGCAATGTGAGCAAGGCCAGCTTGAACTACATAGTGCGACCCTGCCTTGAAAAAAATAGGGTCGGGAATTTTTCTCAGTGGTGTAAGTGCCTGCTTGGCAGATGCGAGGTTGTGAGTTTGATCCCCAGTACCGACCAAAAAAAAAAAAAAAAAAAGATTCTGGATCATGGGTGGGATCCTGAATGCCTGACATTCCTGGTTGGTGTGTGTGAAGTAGTGTTTTGGCTCCCAGGTACTTCCAGTTTCCCATAGTGAGTTTCCATCTGGAAGGTGATGGGAGAGAAGGCTCCCAGCCTCCACCTGAGTCTCACCCTAGTGTGGCTCTGGGGATCATGGGCCTGGCTTCCCCTATGGCAATTTCACGCACCCAGAGAACTTATTACAAGCCTGCTGCATGCCATCATTTGTTGGCCATAGGCCTATGCAGATGGATCAGGTGTGATCTCTGGGCTTAGGCAGAGCACTGGCTGCGGGGCTGCCTGCAATACTGATTCCTCACGTGAGTAGCACAAGCTGTGAGAACTTGATGGCTGATTTATGGCTTGGGTTTTTCCCTCCCAGTGACCATAAAGTGAAAAAAAAATTGAATGTGAATGGAAATAAATAGAAGTGAATAACAATATTTCACAGGAACAGATGCATGTACATCAATTACACAGCTGTTCCAATGCAACCTCCTTTCCCATTCATCTTCTCCTGTCTTAGACATATCGAACTGTGATCACTAAACCTGGGGATCTGAATGTCTTCATCCTCTAAAGGTGATTGAAAAAAGCAAACCAGTTTCCTACAAGTCGCAGCTCCATTTATATTAAACAAAGGAACAGAAATGTTTTGGCGCAGGTTCTTACAGGAAATGGTATAAGCAAGAGCTGAAACTCGTTTATTGATGATTTTTAGTAGCATCTTTCACAGCCATCTGGATGTGGCATATGACCTCAGTTGTCCCTGGGGGATGGCCGGGGACAACTGGTCATTTGAACACTGACCATAGACCCCAGTGACTGTCCCCTGGGCTCCCACAGAGCATGTCCCTTGCTGATCAGCGCCATCTGTTGATGGTAGCCATGAATGCAGGGGTCAGCTGTGCATTTCCACAGGCGCTGGTGACCCCGAGACCCTGTGCTGGAAGCCCATGATATGTTCTGTTTGGATTATGTTCTCTAGTGCTGCTGAAATAATCTTAACTGGGAATCAGGAATAATGCTGGAAGTTCAGAGTTTGGACTTGGAATCCAACAGCTCTGTTACTTAGTGGCCAGATGACCTGGGGCAGGTGGTATATTCTTGCTGAGACCCAGTTTTCTCATCTGGAGAAAGGGCCAAGTAAGGACTAAGCTCAGATTGTTGAGTATGGGTTAATGAGATGGTGACAATAGCGGGACCGTCAAGAAATGTTAAGCAGAGAACAAAAGAACACAATTACGTTTCCAATACCTAATAGCATCTTAATCCTCATTCTTTTCTTGGAATGTATTAGGGCAGAATTTTTCAAAAGTGATTTGATTTGTAGTTTTTTTTTTAACAAAGAAAATTAGACAACCAAATGTGTCTGAAATTCTGGAAATTTAGTTTGGCTGTCAAACGTGGAGTTTTTTCCATTGAAAGAAATGAGCCACAAAAACACTGTCTCTCTCTGAAGTGCTTTAGTTGACAGTGTTTCCTGACTATATATAGATTCTAGGAAGGTTTTTCTTCACTATTTAGGAAGAAGAAAACACTATTTTTGAAGAAATAAAATGCCCATATTTTTAATGCTGACAAGGGTACTGGAACTAAATCAGCAAAAAGCTTCTTTTTTCTTTCATTTGCACTGGCTGCAGACACACCTGGTTGTAGTCCAGGTGCGAAGGAGGCTGGTCTTCCCAGCTCATTTACTCTAAGAACATCAGTCATTGCAGAGGGCGAGGCCTTGCCAGTTATCTAACCCAGAGGACTTGGCCCTGTTCAGTCTCTCTGATCCCTGGTCTCCATGGTTCATATCAGGTCCCACCTTGAGAAGCTCCCTATGACTCAGTCACTGTCCCAGGCATCTCATCCTGTCCCGAGCACATCACGTTGCCTCTTACACACCAAGCATATACCTCCACATCTCAAAAGCTCTGGCATGAGCTTTGCTAATCATGGACAACCACTCATTTCTGCTCGTTTCACAACTTTAGCAGCCCTTCTGGTTGGGTCACATCTTACCCACCAGTACTCATGGGAACCAGTTCTCCCTCTCATCTTCCCAAGGAAGCTCTGCATGCAGGCTCAGTGTCATGGGATTGCAGGTTCCCAGCTTCATGCTCAAGCTCTGCAACTGCTATTTCTAGCTACGTGACTTTGTACCAAAAATGTAACCCCCCCAAACCAACCTATTTCCGCATCTAAAAAATGGGGATCGTAAGTAACAGATCTTAGTTCATTGGGTTGCAGGGCTGAAGAGGGTGGCAGTGACGGCCTGCAGGCATCCGGCAGGGCCTGGGTCTCTGCAGAGTCAGTGTCAATTCCGTCAGCTTCAGTGGTGCTAGGCCTTGGCTCCGCAGGTGTGCTTTCATTCTGCCAGAGCTACCCTTCCAGGGAGGAGGATGAAATTGTGTCATCCCATCCATTTTGCCATGGGGAAGCTGATGAGCTGCAGTGCATAGACCTGGGGCTTCAGTATTGCAGGCCTGCCACCGATGGCTGGAGACAGGCTACAGAGTCCCTGGCAGGCCAGTTAGGTAGTATGCTGTACCGGCTCCCAGACTGTGTCTAGGCTTGCTGGTGGCTGTGCATGAAGCTCATGCTTTTAAGTCTGCGGGCACAGGGGTCCGCCTCAGGCTGGGCCTCTGGCTCTTCCTCAGTTTGATCTTTAATCTTTCATTTGTAACACACTCAACAGATATTCCTGTTTCTGACTCATTCCAGTCTCTGGGGGAGTGTAACAGTGATTAAAAAAGGCTGTGGTCTCTGCTTTCCAGAGCAAATAGACAGGTCTTGTTGGGAACAGGAGGTAGTGAGCAAAAGAAAAGTTTTATTCAGAGCTTTAGATAGTTGGTGATGCAGGACTGAACTCCATCAAGGGCAGAGACTGAAGGCTGTCACTCCTTCGCTCTGATCAGCAGTGCCCTAGGGGAGTCTCGTGGTGCCTGGGTACGTACAGCAGATGAACAGGAGGCAGGCAGGGCTGGAGCAAGCCACAGCAGGCCTCCTGGGAAGGGTGCTTCAGTGCAGCCCTCTGCCCCCTGCTCACTGGCACTGGGCTGTCTGATGCTGCGTCTGCCTGTCCAGCACTGGAAAGTCAGATCTGCACCAGTTAAGGTCTTGTCCCTTCTTCCCCAGCACATGTGGCAGCCTGGAGCCCTCTTGTTTTGCTGCATCCTTAACCTTGGCATCTTCTGGCTGTGGTCTTCTTGCTGTCCATCTTCTCCCATATCTGTGATTTTGGGTCACTTTTTCTTTTCCAAGGCAGGTGTCCTTTGTCCCTGTAACCTGTGCACCAGAACCGTACCTCTGTTCCTGGCACATGCTGCAGCAGAGATGGCTGAGCCCTATGTGTGCACAACTGAATCCTGGTCCCAGTAGGGACATTACCCCTCTGTGACCTTGGTCTTAGTCTCCTGTACTCCAGCATCCCGTCTGTAAAATACAAGCCACAGCCCTTCCTTGCCTCCTCTCCAGTTTGCAATATGGAATCCCAGACTAAATAAAAAGAACATTACTCAAACATTCAGTTAGTGAACATTGCAGAAATTGCCTTGTGAGTGTCAGTTAGAGAAATGTTTTAGATGAGTGTGACTTGAGTGAATTAAAAAAAAAAATAGCAGAGGCCAAGAGTTTAAAATCTCAGTGGTAGAATGAGTGCTAAGCCTGTGTAAAACCTTGGGTCCCATCCCCATCTCCACAAGGAGCAAAACAGCATGCAAACAAGAGTTATTTCACCAGCTTCAGCCTCCAGAACACATTAGGATTCACTGGAGATTGCCTGGTTTTAGAAGTTTCTAAAAGTGTCCTCAGAGATCCTGCCTCTGTGGGGACCCTGAGGACTGCACCTCTGCACTCTGGACATCTGTGTTTGGAGGTGTGTATGGTAAAGGGGACAGGCAACCTGGGGACTCTTGTTTTCTCTTGGTCGCTGAGGTTCTCTGTGTCTACTGGGAAGGAGCTGTGGCTGCAGACCGAGTGGTGTTAGTCACAGCTGCTATGTCCCAAGCATCTACCTTGTGCAAGGCTCCTGTTCCCCTGCCACACAGATCTGGAGGGGCTTTAGCCCTGGCTCATGGAGAGGGAGCCAAGACTCCTGGTGTGATGGCTTGGTTAGGTCCCACAGCGAGTGGGTGGCTGGGAGGGATATCTACCCAAAGCCTCTCCTCCCCTCCACAACTACATCACCACATTGGGAAGCCAGCCCAGAACATCATAGGGGAAGGAAGATATCACTTTTGTGGGTAAAGGTGACAGCAGAGGTCACTGGAAGTCTGAACACGTTGAATTAGCTCCAGGGAAGGGAGCACACAGTTGGGGCAGAGTTGGAGGGGTGCCTTCCAGGAAAAAGTAGGGCAGTGAGTCAGTGCAAAGGGGCTTTTGTCCTGGAGAGATTCACTGAAGGGTGCCCAGGTATGAGAGCTCCTGCTGCTCAGGACTAGGGTTGGGAGGTGACCTGGAGGGACCGCAGTGTCCTTGATGGTATAAATTCCCTTCCAGCTTCTGCCTGCAGAGGTAGAGAGCTCTCCATCCTACCCAGGGGCACAAAGAGAAAAGGCTGCCTTTTCTGCAACTGTGTGTGCTTTTCCCAGGGGCCATTGTTCCTGGTTGCCAGGAGACCGGGGCCTTCAGGTGTCACCGGGGAGACTGGGGCCTGGGTATTTGGGTTTAGGTCAGGCACAATGCTGCCTTCAGAATGAGATGGCGTCCCCAAGACCTCCTCAGTCATTTGTCATACAACTATGTTTCTCAACAACTGTGGGGAGATAGGGGATGTGGGAGGAGGTGGGGGATGGGCGGGGGGGGCAGTGGGCAGGCTAATGATCCTCCCCCCAGAGCAGAGCAAACACACCTCTTTGGGGCTGGAAATAAGGCTATCCCAGCCTCACTGGGTATCAGAAGGCCTGTAAAGGATCTGACCAAGGTTCAGGACCACCCTCTGGAAGCCAGGGTCTCCCCAGATCATAGGCCTGACAGTGCTTCTGGAAGCACTTGTCAATTCCATGCAACATCTGCTCTGCAGTGCACAATTAAAGTAAATAAACTGTCTGAACCAAACACAGCAAGGACAATGGCAAATCACAGCGACCAGGGGACCAGCAATCAGAGGGCACAGGAAACATGGGGTGCTGCTGGGGTGGCTTTTAAGCAGGCCAGGACACATCCACATCTTCCCCTGCAGACTCTTTCACACGCTTTTCCTGTGTGTGATTCAGAACCAGTAGAAGGAGATAGGTAACTGTATGTAATCTACTTGCAAAATAGCCCACTCTATATTTTATTTTAGAATTCCCTATTTGTGGTAAAATACTGATAGCATAAAATTTACCATTTTAACCATTTTTAAGTCTACAATTTAGTAATATTGAGTGCAATATTGCTTCACAGCAATGCGAATCTATTCTTTAGAACTTTTCTATTTTATAAAACAGAAACCCTATACCCATTAAACAATAACTTCCCATTCTTCCTCTCCTAACTCCTCTATGCTAATTTCTGACTCTATACATTTGACTATTGTGGGTACCTTTTTTTTCTTTTTTCTGATACTGAGGATGGAACCCAGGGCCTTGTGCATGCCAGGCAAGTGCTCTACCTGTGAGCTACTTCCCATCCCTAGTGTTTGCCTATTTTTGTGACTATGTGGTTCACTTAGCATAATGTCCTCTAGATTCATCCATATGTATAGCATGTTCCAGAATTTTCTTCCTTTTAAAAACTGAATAATATCCATTGTGTGGATAGACCACCTTTTTATTTATTTATTTATTTATTTTTGGCATCCATTCTTCTGTGCCAGGCACCTAGGTGGCTTCCACCACCATGTGGCTCTTGTGAATAAACTGCTTTGAGCACACCTCATCCTGCTTTGTAGGCTCACTCTGATTTACTTTACAACACTAGGACAAGATCTGCAAGTATTTCTTCTCATCCAAATACTCAAGGGCTTTGTGCCGGAAGTGACTCATGCCCACCAAAGATTTTCATCTCTGCCTGCTTCACTCTGCTTGGCAGCTGCTGGAGAAGGTCTGACTTCAGCAGGGAACAGAGTAGACAAGGAGTTGGATGTGCTGGCCCAATTGATGCTGGAGATTTGGGCAGTTTCCCAGAAGTGCAGGAATCTCCAGGATGTTCTGGAGGAAAGTGCTGTGGATTCTCGTGGTAATTGGGTCCCCATGCACTATGAAAAATGAGACTGGGTGACCTTTGAAAATAACGAGGGGACATTTGGCATTTTAGATCCTGTTGGGTCATGATTTGAAGTTTATAGAGAAAGCTCGTGATCCAAAAGGCCATGCTGAGGGGCTGGCTACTGGATTGGTAGATGGGAGGGCGGTCAAGATAGAGGTCAGGTAGACAGTTTAGTGACAGAGTCTTAGGCTTGGAACTGTGGCTTAAGTGCCTGTTGTGTGGGGCAGCTCTGAGGCTCTTGGAGCCAAGAGAACTCTTAGGAGTTGGGGCCGAGGTGGAGTATCCTGGAAAACAATGCCTGTTACAGTTCTAAGTTCTCTTAGCAAGGTAGGAAGGGGAGGAAAGCGAGGGGAACAAATGAGGTTGCTAGGGACAGTCAAATTGGCTATGTCTGGAATCTAGGATTTCTCAGATCTGTAAGAGTCAAAAACTGGGTGTCCAGAGTTGGGAGTTGTGGCTGGCAGAGAGGCACCTGTTGGCAGTGCCTGGAACCTGTACTCTGAGGACAGCATACTGCAAGAGTTTGGTACCTCCAGGGCCAGGGCAGGGTTCTAGCTACGCACACAGCCACAGGGCTAAGGGGGGCAATTGTCATGGAGCTTTGGTATCAATGTAAAACTTTGGAGGAATGAACAGTTAAACGTTTAAAAACAATTTTATGTATTATATTTATATAGCAGTTAAAGGAATGAATGCCTTTGGGGGCCAGTGGACTGGTGACCAGTGGAGGTGGGAACAGCTGGCATTCTGTGTGGGTCACCTGGTCCAGAGCTGGGTGGGCACAGTCTGAAGAAAGGCTGTGCTCATTTTCACACCCACCCAAGGCTTCCAGATAGAACTTGTTTAAATTAGCTACTTCAGTGGGCCTGTTCGTGACAGCGCATATGTGGTGAGAGATGTTGGCAGGGTCTGAAAAGGGCATCAGGCGGCACCTCATGGGCCCTAAATGGACAGCTGCTCAGAAATGAAAGGCTGCGTCTGGCCCGGGCAGCCCTTTGGGACAGAAGGAAGTGCTGTGCTTCGGTGCTAGATGACCTGAAAGCGAGGGGTTACAGTGAACCACGATATCCGACCTTGGCCAGTTCCATGCCACAGCACTCACTTGTCAGGGTATTCTTGGGCCCCACAGTCTCCCTTAAATGTCCCAGTCACCCACAGTTTTATGCCCGAGACTGTCCACATGGCCAAGGTCTTGTCTGCCCAGGAGATCTTGGACTCCTCAGGAGTCCAGACCACAGGTGGTGCATGATCTCTGAGCAAGTTCAGTAAGAAGGGGCCAGGACCCTGCAGATGCCAGACTCCAGATGGGATGTCACCGCCACCACTGTTGGTGGTTCTGGGAGCTTCATGGTGTTTTAGCTGCCTGATGTACATCACACATTAACTGATAAGCCAGCAAAGCCAGTACAGCTATGCTAATTTAACAGATGGTGAAACCGAGGCACAGAGAGATTAAGTAGTTTGCTCAGTATCATACAATCAGAAAGTAGAAGAACAAATCTCAAATCCAGGCAGTGTAGCTCTGGTTCTGAGCTCTTCCCACCACGTTAGCTTTCTCTCACTACATCCTTAATCTTCTTAACCCTTCTGTCCAGTTTGGATCATCTCCCCTGTCCCTCTAATGGGAGGGAACCCTAAGCCCACAAGGTAACTGACTTCTGAGTTTGCTCAGCTGGGTGGATGTGAACCCCAGCATGTTCTCTTTCTTCAGGACATTCATAGTCCCTCCTGCACCGATCCCCAGAGACACCTGTGCTCTGACGTATTGGCACCCACTCATCACCTATCTGTGGTGTTCCCCACTTCCACTTCTGGCCCAGCCGTGGACCAGGATGCATGTTTCCTAGTCCCAGTCACTTTGGGTCGTGGAACTTGGAGGTGGAGCACTCTAGAAGTTTCCATTCATGGGTGACTACTCACCTTGTAGGATTTTCTGTGCTGTCAGTTTCACTCTTTTCAAAGAGGATGCAGTGTTAAATGTGATTATGTTGAGAACCTTTGCCACACTTGTGTGTGTTTGTGTGTTGCAATATGTATAACATAAAATTTACCACTTTAACTATTTTTAAATGTTACAGTTGTATGGCATTAAATGCATTCATATTGTTGTACAGTCATCACCACTATCCAGCTACAGAAACTTTTGCTTTTTCCCATACTGAAATTTTGTACCTTTTAAGAAATACACCCCTTCCTCTGGTCCTGGCTTATCAACTCCATTCTGCTTCTTGTCTCTATGAATTTGACTACTCTAGATACCTCATATAAGTGGAATCGTATAGTGTTTGTGGTTTTCCTTGGACTGGTTTGTTTCACTTTACATAGTATTCTCTAGGTTCATCTATATTGTAACGTGTGTCAGACTGTTCTTCATTTTTAAGGCTGAAAACTAATCTATTCTGCACTTTTTTTTTTTTTTGCAGCACCGGGGATCGAACTCACAACCTTGCGCCTGCCAGGGCAGGCGCTTAAGCCGCTGAGCCAAACTCCCGGCCCTAGTTTTTTGAGGCAGGGTCGCACTATGTAGCTCAGACCGGCCTTGCGTTTGCGTTGTAGCCCAAGCCGACCTCGAACTCACAACGCTTCTCCTACCTCAGCCTCCCAAGTGCTGGGATTAAAGGTGTGCGCCACCATGCCCCCGGCTTATTCTGCATTTTGTTAATTCATTCACTTGTGGATGGACACTGTGGGTTTTATGTATCTTTTGGCTTCTGTGAATAATGCTACTATGCGCTTAAATGTATAGATATCTTTGTCTCTGCTTTTGTTTCTTTTAGGCACATACCCAGAAGTAGAATTGTTAGATCATAGGGTAATACTATGTTTAATTTTTGAGGAACTGCCAGACTGTGCCAGACATTTTTTTCTTCTCCTGCCAGACTTTTTATACAAATAAATCTACGCCTCAGAGCAGATGCCTGATTTAGAAATTTTGTTCATCGACCATTCAGGATGCTGCCCAGCCATCTCCCTTCTTTCCAGTGTCCCCTTTCCCTGCACCTGGCTCCTTTCCCTGGCTGCCCTGCCGGAAGAGCCTGTTTCCTTCTGTCTCCCCTCTTCTCTTTGCCTTCTCATCCTTTGGGGTCCAGAAGCGAAGCGTGGCGAGCTGGGGGAGGTGTTCTGAAGTTTTGAGAACTGCGTCCACCCTAGCCTAGCAGACAGTCTAGCTGGTACGGGCAGGCTGTCTTGTCAGCTGTCAGGACTTTGTCAGTCATCAGATTGGGTAGGGAGCAGAGCTGTGTCGTGTCCACTGTCGTCTTGCCCAGTGCCCATGTGGTGCCAGTGGCGTTCAGGACCTTTATGCTGAGTGAGGGAGTGAGAACAGAGGCCCCCTTCTTGGGAGGCTAGTGAGCTAGGGCAGAGAACATGTGGTGGGTGGCATGGAAGTGACTCCCTCTTCCTTCGCCCGGTTTGAGTCTCAGAAGAACTGGCTCAGACCACTTTGCAACTCAGATTCCTCATCTTGGAATAAAGAGCTCCAGCAGACAGCCTGGTTGTGACAGTTGGTGGCTGGTAAATGTGGGCATATGTGCGTCCTGACTGAGGACCAGGCACGGTGCTAAGTACTTTGAGTGGGTTACTGGGCTCAGTCCTCACAGTAGCTTATGAGAAGCCTATATTAGCTTCTTTTGCTTAAGTGGAAACTGAGGTACAGAGTCATTTGTCCAGAGACACACAGGAGTAATCAGAGAAGCCAGGACTGGCTGGAGATGGGCTGAGACCACATCTTTGGCTTGAACCTGCTCCTTCGCAACACTGCACCCTACAAGACAGGCTTTTATCCTCTCCTAGGGTTTTTTGGATTTTGTTTTGGTTTTGTTTTTGCTTTATTTTTTTTTTTTAGCGCGTATATTTAAGGAATAGGGAAGGAATGGGGTATATAGCTCTTTCTGCTGCCAGGAGGCTGGAGAGACTAAACATCAAGGGGTAGAATCCTAAGTGATATATTTTCTCCTTCCGGCAGGATCTGGTGGAAACTGAAATTCATCACAGCAAACGCATCCTCTCCTTTCCTCTTCATCTTGCTCTTGCACAAACAAGAAACCTCAGTCACGATTCCAGCTGGGCATCCTCTGTCTCTTAGCAACCGCCGCCAGCCTGGGCTTTGGGCTCAGAGCTCCAGGCGTGCCTTTCTTTGCTGCAGTACTTTCTGTGGACCCTGCACACAATGCAGGTTGTAGGCATCAGGGAGGAGGGGCATGGTAGTCCTGAATGCCCAGAGCCTGAGGGAGGGGCAGGCTGAGGTGAGCCGGTAGGGTCTCTCTTGGGGGACCTCACTTCTAGTTCTTTGCGAAAGGGAGCAGAATGGGGGAGGGGGAGTGAGGGAAGGAGGGAGAGAGAGAGACCATGGCAGGGCAGTGTGCCAGGTAAGAGATGAACACTCCTGTTTATCCTGCTGGGCCCATCTTTATGATTATAGACATTTGCTCAAAAGGTTTGCTTCTCAAATGTGATGAAGAGCCCCCTGGGCCTCTCTGGCTCAGGTTTTGCATGAGAGGGGAGAGCTGGGGCTCTGAGGCTGCGGAGCCTGGAGAGAGGGTGGTGTGGATGTGGATTGAAGGGGAGGGCCAGGCTGGGGCCAGCTTTACTGGTGAGAGCCAGGGGAGCTGAGGGGGCTGAGCATATGAAAGGGGACGATGTCACTGGAGAGGCTGTGAGTGGGTGGCCCACAGTACGTGACTCTTCCTGACACTGAGGTTCTTGCTTTGTCTGTTTAGGAGGCTGTTGTGGAACCTGAATCTGTCCTAAACTGTTGCTTGATAATTCATTTTACTTCAGTCCCCCTCTCATCTCCGAGAAACCATTATTTTAGTCTTTTATAAACCAGAAAGGTCCAGAGATAGGTTCTAATCCACATCTTAACTTTGCATATGGGGTCACTGAGGTCTACCAAAGTGGCATGAGTTCCCCAGAGTCAGCAGCTGGAGGGAGGGGTGTATTAGTCACTTGCTTGTTGCCGCTGCGAATGGCTTGACACCTACAATCTAAAGGGAGAGGGTTCCGTCCATGCATGCTTGTCTGGCTCTAAGGCAGAAACAGCATGGTAGAAGAAAGGCGCTCAACCCGTGGCATCCAAGAAGCAGGGAGAGAGAAAAGGGGAGCCAGAGACAGAAATTCACCCTTCCAAGCCTGTTGTGGTGGTGCATGCCTGTAATCCCAGCACTCTGGGAGGTGGAGGCAGAAGAATTGAAAGTTTGAGCCCAGCCTGGACAATTTATGAAGAACTCAAAATAAAAAATAAAAAATAAAGGCCTGGGGATGTAGTTCAGTCCAAAGGTCCCAGGTTCAATCTTCAATACTGAAAAGAAAAGAAGAAAGACTAGAACCTGCCAGGCTACCTCCAGTGAGTGCCCGGCCTCCTCCATCCAAGCCCCATCTCCTAACAGCACATTCAGCTAAGCGCTCATCCATGGATCAGTCTGCTGATGAGTGATCCCCCTGTAATTGAATCACCTCCCAAAAGCCCAAGCCCCATCTCTGAACACATGACACTTTGGGGGAACATTTAAAATCTAACCAATTACAAGGGAAGCACTAGGAGCCACAACCAAATGGCCAGTTACCACTGCTGTGCTTTCTCCTTTGCCAGTGATGGGTGCTGGTAGCAATGGTGTGCCACAGACATGAGCCATGATATTCCAACATGTGGTCGAGTGCTCTATAAAGTGGCACTCACACGGAGAAGTAGCTGATGGAGCCTGTTGGGCTCATCTCTGTACCCCGAAGATACGGTTTCTGCTGAAGCCCTTGCTGGTAGGTTGCTTCTGCACATCTCAGATTTGACCCAGTCTGGGTGAGCCCTTGAGTTCACCTCGTAAGAGACAGAGAGCTGTACCCCAGGCATCTTGTAGGTTGCCCTGACTTATGTACCACATATGCGGGAATAGCCCTTTCCTTCCTTTCTCTTTTTTAACTCTAAGGCTGCACTGTTGGGTTGGATTGGTCTGGATACTTTACAAAAGTGTCAGACTGGGGAGCAACTTAAGAGACTTCTAAAGCCTGGAAAAGGTGCTAGCGGGTGGGGTGTTGGCAGCATGCTGGGTCTGCAGCAGTAGGACTTGTATGCGTGTTTAGAGGGGCAAACAGGGCAGCAAATTCATGGTGAGGGTCACAAATCCTGGGTTTGAGTCTTGGCTTTGTCCCTATTGCCATGAGCCTTGAGCAGGTCACAGGGGTGTGTGTAGGGGGGTGCTGAGGGGTTCCCTCTAAAAGCCCTCCCACACCTAACATCTGTGGGCTCTTGGCCAGCTGACCATTCACAAATGTTTGCTGAGCAGATCATGTGTGCCAGGTGTCCAGCTAGGTGTCAGGGAGACTGGGACCGATGTCGCTCCAGCTGTAAGGTGAACTCATGGCAGGGCATTGGGATCTGACAGTCAGTAAGACAAAGCCCACATGCATCCCTTAGGCATGCTCTTTGTGGCCAGCCTCAGGCCTTGAAGTTTGTGAACCAGATGAGATGCCTATGGCAGTGTTTGGAAGACTGGTGGTGACATGGGACTTTTAAAGATTCTCCAACTCTCACCTGCTGTCTGAACCTCTCAGTAAAGACCAGTATAGACAGTGCCATTTCCAGTGGATCCTGAAACACCTGTGGAGAGAAATGCAGGTTGGAGCTGGGCAGTTCACCCAGACCTTCAGTGGAGGTCTTCTCAAAGAACCACCCACATTCTTGTGACCAAAATAGAGCTGTGCACATGTGTGGTCCTTTGCAATTAACAACATGTGCTTGTTTCCACAGTTTAATTCTCACATGGCCAGGATGCTCCCTACATAGGTGAAGTAAACCTAGTGCTGGAAAGGTATCGAGCAGGCATCCCCTCCATCTGTCTCTGTCTCTCCTCACCAGTGCTCCAGGCCCTGCTGCCTCGATCCCAAAGGCTGGAAGGCAGACAGAAGAAGACAGAAGGCAACACACTCTCTCAGCTGGGATAGCTCTTATTATTTCAGTACTTAGTTTAAGTAAATAGGACAGAAGTATATAAGATGAAAAGGAATTTCTTCTGACTTTGAATCTTGGGGTCCCTACCAGAGGCAGCTACTAAAACAGCTTTATGTGCAAACTTTCAGAAGTGTTCTCTGTATGTAAAAATAGATTTTCTCTCCCTCTGTCTGTCTCTCCACAATGAGCACATGTCAGTCCTTCCTGCTCGATGGAGCTGGGAGGCCACTGTGTCCTGGCACATTCAGAGCTGGCTACTCCTATCCTTGGTAACACAGGCTCTGACTGGCTGTGTGGCTGTCACTAGGGGCCATAAGGTTGTTCTTAGTCCTATAAACACTGCTCCAGAGAAACATCCTGGTCCTCCTGATTCTGCATTGATGGGGACAAGTCCCCAGGACCAGCTCCTAGGAGGGGAGTGCTAGGTAGAAGGTTAGGTACATTTGTAGTGTGAAGACCAGAGCTGGGCTGCCATCCAGGGAGGCTGCACCATCTTCCCCAGCATCTGAGGAGCTCCTTTTCACTCACCTTTATTTCATCATTGAGCATTATTATTATTTTTCATGTTTGCCATTTGATGGCCTGAAAAAAGCATCTAGTTTTAACTTGTGTTTCTTTAATTATGAGTATGGTTGAGCTTCTTCTTCTAAAGCTTTCAAGGACATTTATGTTTCTTTTCATTCCTCCACCTGTCCGATGCACTGTCCATTCTTCTGTTCCATCTCTATCTTATAGAGGAGTGCAGAGAAGCTCAGAGGAGTTAAGCCAGTGATCTTAAATTGCACAGCAGAGTGCAGTGGCTGAGTGGCAGAGCTGGACTAGAACCCACTCTTCTGTCTCCTGGTCTAATGATCCTTCTGCTGTGTGTGCTCTGTGGCTTAGTTTGGGAATACCCAGCATTGCTGGGGTGTGAAGGGACCTGGTGCAGGTTACTCCTGCGAATCCCAGTGGCCCTGAGTGAGATGGAGGTGGGGGTTTGAGAGTGCTCCAAAGCTCAGAATTCTGAGCTGGGACTTGATTCTTAAAGTGCTTTCTACATTTTGTTTCTCCCTGGGAGGCCGGGTGGGCACAGGAATGGTTACTCCTCCTGGTTAGAGGCCTTTCCTTCTTCAACGCACCCCACAGAGGATATCCAGCTGGCATTATTGTTTGCACCCATAAATTATTGATAAGGCATGAAATGGCATTGGCCTTGGAGTAGCAAGGCCCAAGGGAGGGCAGCAGCCGTGTGGAGGCAGAACGCAACTGAAAGACCCCATCCCTGGAGCCCAACCTTCCAAGGCCAGCAAGCACCTTTGAACACTGAAAGATTTCTGGACCTCTCCTCCCGTGCCCTGTCAGCTGACAATTGGACTTTAAGCATGGCTCATCTAAAAGAATCTGCAGAGACAAAAGTTACCATGAATTTCATACTGTTTTTGTTTAGATTATTTAAAAATTTATAAAGGTTATATGTACTGATTATAAAAATGCAAATATTAGCCACGAGTGGTGGCACCAACCTGTAATCCCAGCACTCTGGCAGGTTGGGGCAGGGTGATCAGAAGTTCAAACACAGCCTGAACAATTTAGTGATATAGGAAGACTATGTCAAAAAATAAAAAAGGGCTGGGAGTGTAGCTCAGTGCTGAAGACCCTGTGTTCAGTTCCCAGTAGCATACACACACACGCACACACACACACACACACACACACACACACGTGCACACACACACCCAGCGAATATCCCACAGCTGTGGTCTGCAGGAAGCCAAGTCCTGTGTGCCTGTGTCCCGAGAGCCTCATGGTTCAGCGACACTTTCTCTTGGGGCAGGGCTGGGGGGATTTACTCCTCCTGTGTCCATGCACGTATGCAGAGAGGGCTGCAGATTCAGATTTGGAGGCAGTTTGACTAAGGGCTCTGAGGATAACTTGGAATGAACCCCTAGGGGGCTGGGAACCGGCGCTTCGGTGCATCACTTAGGCCCTTGTCTGTTTCCTGTGTTTCAGCTGCTAGCTGTTGGCTGCTCATGAACAGGGACCCTGCACTAGGTTTCTTCTCCATTTCCAAACATGCCTGGAATGGGGTTTGACACATAGGAGGTTTTTGTTCTAAATTTCCTGAGGACAGTTCAGAGGAATCTAATTGTCCAGCCCCCCCGGGTCACACTCTTTGCCAAATGAGTGGAAGTCACTCCACTTCCTCTCTCTGAGGTGGCTCAAGGGTTTATATTCCATGGGAATCTGATTCCTGAAGGAATCTGAAATGTGGCATGCTGACCAAAAATGTCTGATTTTAGGGAGAAGCTACTGCCTGTGTGCCTTTGTGACTATCATATCATAGGGAATAGGACATTGACTCCTGAGGGTCATTTCTCTGGGAAGTTGGGAGCAGAAAATTCTGGGAAAAGCAGGCCAACTCTTCCATGTGGAAAAATGTTCTGCAGCTCTCTGAGTCTCAGTTTCTCCATCTGTAAAATGGGGATAATAACAGTACTTATCTTATGGAGTTGTCAGTTGAATGCCTTGAGGGTGTTTGAAGCCCCTGGTTCAGGGCTGGCCTCCACAAACATTTCCTGTGTCAAGTCACTATTGCATGTGTTGACCAGGACAGAGCTGAAGTGCCGGCCAGCAATGGAGGGTGAAAGGGGGGTGGAGGGGGAGAGAGAGAGAGAGAGAGAGAGAGAGAGAGAGAGAGAGAGAACAGACTCCCAGGAGAGCAGGGAGTAGGTGAGGTCCTGGCACAGAGACTGCCTGAGGAACCTGGAGGTGACCCAGCTTCCTAAGCCAGACCAAGTGTTCTGTGACCAGCAAAGCACTGTGAGTCAAGTGCGTCCAGTCAAAGCCCGCTGTGGGTGTGCTCAGGATGTGCTCACTGTGTGAAGAAGAGAGTGATCCTGCAGGTCCCCAGGGGCACGCACTCATGCACCCATTCTCCTGGCAGTTTCTGTCATCCTGCCATCTCAGCTGGAGCACAAGGCCTTCTTCACCAACCTTCCCGTTAGGCGAAGTTCCTCTGCTGCGAGTTCTCTTTTTTTTTTTTTGCGGCACTGGGGATTGAACTCACAGCCTTGCGTCTGCCAGGGCAGGCGCTTAAGCCACTGAGCCAAACTCCCAGCCCTGATTTTTTTGAGGCAGGTTCACACTATGTAGCTCGGGTCGGCTTGCGCCGCGTTGTAGCCCAAGCCGGCCTCGAACTCACAACGCTCCGCCTACCTCAGCCTCCCGAGTGCTGGGATTAAAGGCGTGCGCCACCACGCCTGGCTTGCTGCGAGTTCTCTTGATGCCCTTACCTCATCTCTTTTTGACAGGAGTCTGTGGCCCCTGCAGTCCTGGGATGCATGTTTCTGGTGTTCTCATTGTCTCACCCGGACACAGCTCTGACCAGGTGACCTTGGGCGGGGCTCACCCTCTCTGGACCTCAGTCTCCCTTCTGTAAAGTGGGCATGATGGCTCCCGCAGTTGCCAGCCTTATGAGTGCTGTGTGAGTCAAGTGAGGTGAGCTCAGCTTTAGCAGTTATCAGGCAGTGAGCGCTCAGCAGAGAGAGACTCAGTATTCATATTATGTCACAGTTGTTCACCTTGGCAAGAAAGCCGGGGGGCAGACTGGCCCATGAAGGATCAGGCAGAAATGGGCAGGTGAACAGAGCCCAGGCAGAACTAGATGTCCACAGGCCCAGCAGTAGAGCAGCAAACAAGCCTGAGGTTTTCTGCTGTGAGCTTGGGACTGGGGTCCAGATCTTAGCTGCACTACTGCAAAGTGCTTCATCATTTTGGGTACTTTACTTTCCCTGTCTGAGCCTCAGTTCTTCATCTGTGAATGGATTAATAATAGTGACCTCATCGAATTACTGGAGGCCGAAATAAAGGTCAGTGTGAACAACACCTACCCAAGATCTAGCACTTAGTAGGCTCAGTAGATGCTGAAGAGGAGAGGCAGGGTATGGGGGTGGTGGCAGCGCCACATGTATGTTTGAAGAGATAGCAGCTCTGAAGCTGGAGGGACAAGTCCATTTGTCCTGGGGAGAAGTCTTCCACGTTGAAAGGGAGGAGGGGTGAGCTGAGTGCCTTTGGCGTGGCTTCGCAGGGTGACACCACTTACTGTGTAATTATGGAACAGTGCGCACAGAAGTGCAAACGCAGGGCCAGATGGCGGGCCTTCCATACTGGTGAGAGGCAGAGCTAATGAACTTAACAAATCACTGATAATTAATTTTCAGAACCCAAAGGAAACTGGGGAGCAATGAATAGGTCTACAGAAGGAGAGAATGTAAAGCAGTGCCAGCTGTCAGCCAGAGAGAGGTGTGGGACGCTGGCATTTCCAGGCCGGGGAGACAGTGCCCGTGCACGGAGAGGGTGAGGACGGCTACACAGGTAGAACAGCAGTCACCTGCTGGCCAAGCTCGACGAGCCCTTTACATGTCAGGAGCTGCATTAAGCATTTTATTTGGGCCAGCTTTCACTTTGGACAGACAGCTTCTCTTGTTGGGGACAGGGGTGGGGAGGGAGGATCAGCGCTGACTGACTGAGGGAGGCCTTTATCTTAGTCCCAGTGAGCACTGAGGCAAAATGATGACAGTGGTTATTATTCCAGCCAGGCTAGGTGGCACATGCCTGTCGCCCCAGTTACTAGAGAGGCTGAGGCAGGGGGATCACAAGTCCAGCCTGGGTTACTTGACCCTGTCTCAAAAAATAATAAATAAATGAAAAAGGCCAAGAATGTAGTTCAGTGTAGTGTGGCCCTGGGTTCTGTCCCTAGCACCCTCCACCAGATTTATAATTCATGGACCACGAGCTCTGTGCCACCACTGTGCAAAACCCTTCCATAGGTGGTATCTGTTCACTTACGCCACAGGCATCCAAGGAGCAGCGTGGGAGGGGGTGCTCACCCATGCTCCGGGGGGCATGGAGCCTGTGAAAATGCATGACCTGTGATGTGGCCCAGAGTCCCCCTGTGTGGAGCAGCCTGTTGCCAACAGTGTGAGCATGGACGGGCTCAGGGACCTGGGCTTCAGCCCCAGTGCTCCATTCCTCCGGTCCTCCCTGAGTCTGTGCACCTGGCTGGGTTGACTTCCGTAGCTGTGAAATCGGAAAGTGGCGTTGAGTCAGGAGGGCACCAGTGTTTCCGGCAGCAGCCTGTTCATCCAGAGTCAGAAGGGAACCAGAAACAGAAAGCAGACGCTGAAAGGGGGGCTGTCAGCTCGCTCCCTGCACCTCCCCTCAGGCCTGCCTCCTTTGTCACCACGCCCGGAGCCGTGTGCCGCACACTTGGATGGCTGGGGAGCTCTAGGGCTCTGTAACCTGACAGCCCTTTCCCCGGAGTCCCGTTGAAATGGCCTCAGGGAAGGAAGAAGTGAGCGGGTGTGGGAAGCTACAGGTGATAAGGGGGTACTGGCATGCCACCCTCTTGCCCAGCCCGATACCAAGTCAGGCCCTGAGTTTATTAACTGTGCAATACTAGCTCACCAATTTAATTTCTTTCTCTGAGTGTTGTTTTGCTCAATTATAAAATGGAGATACAAACCGGGCATGGTGACTCACACCTGTAATCCCAGCACTCCGGGGGCTGAGGCAGGAGGATCCTTGTGCACTCAAGACCAGCCTGGGCTACAAAGTGAGCTCAAGGCCAGCCTGAACTGCATAATGAGACCCTGTCTCAAAAAGACCAAAAACAAAAACAAAAACAAAAAAAAGGCGGGGGGATACAGTTTCATTGACTTGCTATAAAGGTTAAGTACTGCTAACCAGGTATGACAGTACATGCCTATGATGGCAAATTCAAGCCTACCCTGGGCAGCTCAGCAATTTAGAGGGACCTTGTCTCAAAATAAAAAATAAAATGGGCTGAGGATGCAAATGCACAATGCACATTAAGCTCTTAGTTCTGGACATAGTGTCTTATAAGGGCATTAATTCCCCCAAAAGTGTATCTGTATTTTTTCTCAAAACTTTCACAACTGTGTGAGGATGAGTTTGAAGACAGGACAATGTGCCAGCCTTGGGTCAGATGGAAGCCAGTGCGGCTGTGGTGAAAGGGGTTGGACCGTTTGGGTCCCTTTGTCTTCTTACTGGCCGCCTGGCTAGAGCCCCTCCCTCCCGCTGTCCTCTGGAGGTCAGATGACAAAGCCAGGGAGGAGGGGCGGGTCCGGGGCGCTTGAACACTCTGGGTGACCTCGGAGGCGCCGCCTAGGCCTGGCAGGCACCACCTTCTGTTCACGGCCCATCAGCTGCTTCCCCCGGCTGCTCTCGTGCGTGCGCTGGAGCTGTTGTGAATTCATGTCTCCAGATTAATTAGCAAGGCCCCATGTCAGATGCTGACTGAGCCCCAGATGTCAGCTCCGTTCCCACATCAAATCGTTTTGTCCCTGTAATTGAAGAACACGAGGCGGCAGCAGAGCTGGCCAGGGAAGCTCCTGCCCATGAGGAGAAGAATGTCCCCTCCTTGTGAGCTGATGTCAGGGGCCGACCGGTGTCTGTCTTCCTGCGCTTGCCACGAAGTGGGGTCCTGCAAGGGGTCCCCTGCAGGAGACCAAGAGGTAGGACCTGTCATCGAGGACTGTCCAGAGCCTGAGCGCCTGGGAGTGGTGCCTGAACTCTGTGGCTGAGGCAGGGCCCCAGCCCTTCTGCACCAGGAAGTGTGTGGCAGAGTCAGGAGGCTCTGGGTTCCTTGGGGCCCTGGTGGATGCTCTGAAGCTGAGCTTGGGCTGGTCTTGTCACTTCACGCTTAATTCCCCATTAGCACACATGCCCCTAATCCCTTTGATAGCTGGTAAAACTACACCGAGTGCTATGGGGTATTCAGGCCCTCAGGAAATGTTAGGGTGCATGGTGGGGCCAGACATTTCAAAACCTCTAGATTTAATAAAGTAGGATTTTAAATAGTAAGCACAAAGACTTGGATTAGCTATTCTCAAAACTAGAGAGATAAGAAGCTACTTGTTTAAAATATGAGTCTTAGTGTCCTACCCTTGACATTCTAATTTAGAATCTGAGGATGAAACCTGAAATTTGTTTTTTTTTTTTGAGGTAGGGTCTCTCTGTAGTCCAGGCTGGCCTGGAACGCTCCACATTCCTGCCTCAGCCTCCAAAGTGATGGGATTATAGGTGTGCATTTTAACAGGCACTTCTGCGAGTTCTAAAATATGCTCTTGAACTTAAATTATGAGATGGAGTGACCTCATTGATCTCTTAGGTCTTGTTCACTTGAAAAATAGGTAAAGCTAGTGTCTAATTCAAAAATGGATTGCCCTCAGGATGGGTGGGAATTGACCTTTACCCACTGGTTCTTCAAGTAGTTTGCTGGGAACTGAGAACGGAGGAGTGAGCAGGACGTGAGTCACATGCATGGTCAAAACCTCATGCCACTTTTCAAATTCAGCACCCAAGGAGCTCTATTTGTACAGGTTACGTCTCAATTTTAATTCCTTCAGTTTGGGTACACTGTCTCCAGGTGGCAGTAGTATGCTGTAGTGCTTCTAGGTGGGGTGAGGTCCATGAAATCTAAACCCTCAGATTTATAACCTTAAAGAGCCATATCCTTTTTCAAAAAAACATGACTATAAACACCTTAAAAATTTCTTTTGTAATGCTAGGGATTGAACACAGGGACTTCCTTCACACCCTGGGCCTCTTTTTAATTTTTAATTTTGTGACAAAGGCTTACTACCTTGTTAAGTTGCCTAGGCTAGGCTTAAACTTGCCATCTTCCTGCTTTAGCTTCCCAGAGTGATGGGATTACAGGCCCACACCAGCACTCCAGTTAATCACCTTTATTAAAATAGCTAAATGCAAGCAAACATCTAGCAAATATTTTATTAGAGAGTATATTTAGAGCAAATTTTATAAGTAAATAAATTATTAGAGGTAGGGAGCTGCCTTTGCTTACATTCTTTTCAAAGATAGGTGCTGTTTCTATCCCATCATCTCTCCGTGCATGCTTATTTTTATTTGTTTTCTTAGTTATTTGCATACCCACGTCATGTGCTTTACTCTGACCTTTCAGGGTAGTATTCCTCCAAGTCAAAGCCCTTTTAACTTTTCTCTAGCTCAGCTGTGTTTAATTTAAATCTTTGTCTCTTAGAAGCATAGAGATGAGCTTGCTTTGCATGTGTTCTCATGCCATCGCCTCTCTGTGAAAGAACGGTATCAGCATGGGGAATTGGGGCAGGACCGGCACATTATTGGGTACTGACTGGGACCAAGTTCCAAGCTTTACGCTTTTTGTGCTACCTGGCAACCACTGGAAGCAGAGCTTGTTGTCATTTTACAGACAGGAAATGAGCTGGGGGCCAGGTATGCATCTCCAGTCTTCCTGGTCCCAGAGCCATGCCCTGCTCATGTCTCCACTGTGTGACTGTCTCTCTTCCACTACAGAGGAAGCCCAGAGGTGGGGTGGGGGAGGAGAGCAGGACCTTGCAGTGCTCCCACCTTGCATTGGAAAGCAGGCAGGAACACCTGAGTCCCTCTCCCCAGGGGGCCTGGCTGCGGAGCCAGCTGCTCTGCTGGCCTCCTCCAGGGTGTTAATTGGGCAGGGTGCCCAGCCCAGCGCTACCCGCTCCAGCAATGAGCCGGAGCCCATCAGGCTCAGGAAGCCAGGACTGGCTGCTGGTTGCAGCTCTTGGGAAGGCCGAGGAGGCCCAAGAAGACCCACGGTGGCGGGCACCCTGTCCTCAGCAGCCCCAGTCTTCCTCCGCTTGAGGCCCCAGCACCTCGAGACACAAGGAGACATAGGGAAGTGCCTTCCTAGCTGGGGCCCAGAAGATGGGATGAGTTAGTACTTCTTCTCCCGTTCCATCTGTGTTCCCTCTTTCCTCTTCCTCCTCTTCATAACTGAAGACAGTTTTTCAGTACTTGTGGCCTGGCTAACTAATGACTCCAGTTTCTTCATTATAATTCTTTATAGCCCCTTGAAGTATGTTTCCATGATTTTTCTTTCACATCAAAGCCCAGAGAGGCTGGGCAATTCACCCAGACACACAGCAAGTGAACTGGCAACTGAAGGAAAGGCACACAGCAGGCAGCTGGCATACCCAAGACTAATACAGGTTTGACTTCTGTTCACTCAACCCAGAGTGTCCTGCAATCTGCCCTCCAGGGCCTTGTGGGAAGTTTCCCTGTACCCATTTGCCCTATTCCACATGAGAGGAGTGTAAGTTTCCTTGGTTTCCAAGGCCTTGGAGTCTGACCCTGGCTTCCTCTCTGAGCCTGGCTCCTCTAGCGGGAAGGGCAGGAGTATTGTTTCCACTATGTGTGTGTGTGTGGGGGGGCTGCAGGCATAGTTGGGGTTGAGTTTCTCGGGAAGGACCCAGACTGCTCACGTGCCCAGCAGTGGGGCTTGCTCATCAGCACCTCTGCCTAACAATGAGGCAGGGAATAGAAGACCCCCACACTCACGCAGAGATCGGGGGACTTGGGTCAGGGTACCATGTTTCTCCCAGGCCTGGCCCTGAGGTCCTGGAGGGTGAGCAGGGAGCCTCCCTTTGAGAGAACATTTGCCAGACGGGAGTCCCAGAACCTCCCGAGTCCAGATAAGGCCCCAGAGAAAAATGGATTGGGGCCAGTGATGGAAGAGAGGGTGGGCGCCCCTAGAGCTGCTAAGAGCATTGGAGAGGGTGGGTTTCAGCAGGCAGGCTTAGGACTGCTTACAGGAGGAGGCTGAGATGAGCTCTCCAGTGTATCGCTGTTTGCTGAGCACCTGCTCTGTGATCAGGCACCTGCTGGCGAGAGAGGTAGACGTGGCTTCTGTGCTCATGAGTGCATACCCAGAAACTCACATACCAGAGAGAACCACGCGACAGCACAGGACACCATTGATCTGTGGCTCTTCTGGGCTGAGGCTTTATATACTTGGTCTTAGTTACTTCTTTCAACAGCCTTACGAAGTGAAAAATTATTACTAGCTTCGATATAAACTGAGGTTCAGAGTAGCCAAGGATTTGCCTAAGGTCACACAGCTAGTGAGAGCTCAGACTACTTTTTAGTTCATGGAGATGAGCCCTGTTAGGAGAAGGACGCTTCTGTGAACTAAAGCATGACCCCAGGGCCTGCCTTACACTTCTGATCTTATTTGAAGGGTCAGAGGAGGTGCAGTAGTGACTCCCACCTTGGTCTGTGTTCCTTCAGTTCCCTCGAGCTGCTGCCTTCCAAGGCCAGGCCGCTTTCAGGGAGCCTCCGGGCTTCCTTGCCTGCCCCCTATTGGCCCAGGTCAGGGGAATTGTTCTTCTCACCAATCCTCTGGGCTTCTGACTTGTAACACTGCTGCCATGGGGCACTCTGTGAAGAGGTGAGAAGCTGGCCAGTGGGACTCCTATGCTGGGTCACCCATCCTTGTGAGGAAGGCCCCAGGTGTCCTGGCCCCTGAGAGAAGTTAGCGTGACCTCAGGAGTGCTGGATGGGTCGGTGGCCCCTCCCTGCCTGCCTGGGGGAAAATTTTCAGAAGACCTGATTTGGATGGAAAAGACCCTTTGAAATTGCAAGGGGCAGTACAAAATCTAAGGTGTGGACTTCTTGTAGATGATTTTAAAAATGATTAGCATGAGAATAACCACCAGAAGTTGATATTGCTTCTCAAAATGCTTTCAGAGTCTGGAGTCCTTTGGTTTCCAGATTCAGTTGTTTATTCAAAAAAATTAGTCACAGATGATGAGCCTTGGAGTCTAGCAGGCTTGGGTTACTTGCCTTGTTATTTTGTTCCCAATACTAGGCTTTCCTAAATCTCAGTTTCCTCATCTGTGAAATGGGGCGGTAGTGCTTCCCGGTGGCTTATGAGGGTGAGGCCAGATACAGAGTGTGGGTTATCCGTCCCAGCCCACTGTTGTTCCTTATGGCCATGGGATATTTAGCATAAAGAGCTCTGAACTCAAGTTTCTTGGGATCTGGGGAGACAAAAAAAAAATGTGGGGGTGGGGCACAGGGTCTGTGGGAAGATAGAGAAGAAAGTGGAGAGAACTGGGCTGAGGGATGAGTACCATGGGTTTGTGGGGATGAGATGGAGCTTGCCTGAACCTTGGGGAAGCCTCCCTGGAAGCGGGTGCCCTACTGCGGGGGTTTCCAGGGTGCAGCAGGCATTAACCAGGCCCGAAGGAGTTGAGGAGGGGCAGGGCAGAGGGTTGGTCAGTATAGGCAGGTGGCCGGAAGGAGCATTGTGCATTAGAGACCCAGACAGTGCTAGGGAGTGAACAGCCAGGGGGAAGGGGCAAGCTTGGGAAGTTCAGCCAGGATGCATCTTTCTGCCCTGGGCTTTGGCTTTAATTCTGAGAGTGACAGGAAGCCTCTGGCAGATTTAGGCAGCAGTGAGACACAAATTCCCTCATGAACAGCATCCTGTGGTCCCCGAGTGCCCCAGTCTTATTTTCACAGTGTGTTAAATTGATAGCGATGAGGAGCGGGCCCTGGGCCATCTGGCCTGAGCGTGAGCACAGACGTACGTGTGTATTCAGGAAAATGAGCGAACGGTCCCAGGTGAGCCACAGCCTGCTCTTGCAGAAAAGGCCCTGTTTCTCTGATGCCAGGCGCTTCAGAGAATAGGCTTTATCAAAGCAAAACATTTGGTTATAAATATTTATAAATATGTGTTGGATTGAATTGCGCTTTGGTTCATTCACCATTTATGTCTATAAATATTTGAGAGACTGCTTGGCTGCTTTGCAGGCGTGGACAGACGGGGCGTGCTTGGTTTCTTGCTCAGCACGGGGTCAGCTGGGTGACCCTGGCCTTGTCACTTCACCTCTCAGAGCTGTAGTTTCCATGGTGATAATGACACTCATGGTGCACGGTGGTTGTGAGAATTAGAATAATCTATGTGAAGGCTCCGGCCTGTGCCCCTGATGCGATGGGCACCAGGAAATGCAGCTGTTATTTGTGCTCATTGGTCTCAGTAAGTTTTTAATAACCCAGAGTCTCCACTGCAGTTGACTTCAGTCACCCTCGAGTTACAGCCCCTGTCTGCCTTCAGATGTCCCCGCCATCAGGCCTCTTCTTAAAAATAAGTTTGAGGAGTGAATTTTTGATAATACAAAAAATTATAATGTATCTTCATAAATGTTAATGGTAAAGCATAATAATAAGCTGAATCTACATGAATTCAGCACCAAACTTATGCCCAAGAGTGTTATGGTGCTGTAGGGAGGCCCAGTCCACCCCATCTCCAACCTTGCTCCAGAGGCTGTGACTCTGTCCTTATCGTTTCCTTAACTTTTGTTATCACAAGTGTGTGTATATGTCAGCTTTGCTCTAAGCTATGCTGCTTATTCTCTAACTTTTTAGTAAAAGACACCAACCTATGTACATTTCACTATAGCGTACTTGTTTCCTTCATTTTTGAACCCAATATTATGTTTCTAAAATTCATCCATGATGATGTGGGTGACTGTGACTCCTGTGTTTCAGCCGCTGTGTGGAGGTGGCCCAACTTGCCCATCCTCCTGCTGGGGAGTGCTTAGGGCATTTCCAGCATTTCTGGTTGTAGACAATGCTATCTGGGGCCTGTCAGGCAGAGCTGCTAGGTGAATGACTGTAGCTGAAATTGCTAGGTGTGTCTTCAACTTCAGTGCATCTTGGGACATTGTTTCAGAGGCCTTTAAAACATCCGTCATGGTCACTGTTTGACTAGGCATTGAGTGAAAGACTGGCCTTGTCTCTGTGTCTACTCCCCAGGAGTGAGGCCTGACAGGCGGAAAATACACCAATAAATATTTTAAGAGAAAAAACTTATTTCAGTCCTTGTTGGATGACATAAATCAATGAAAAAGCAACTGATACTTTTCTGTGCTATGTCGGGGTGTCTGGGAAGGCGCTGTGGGTCTGTCCTAATTACTGCTTGGGTGGGGCAGGTGAGTAGACCAGGCTGAATGCCGAGCTCACCCCTCTCAGAGGTCTGCAGGAGAGGAGGCTGAAGGTCTCTCCCTCCCTTGCTGACCAGGGCGGCCCTGGCTGTGTCTGCCTGAGAGCTCAGCTTGCACTCAGCAGCCTGGCTGGGGCAGTCAGAGAGGTTGGCTGGTGATGTTTCTCTTTTATGTGTGGTAGAAGGAAAATGAGAGCTGACTGATCAGGCACAAAAGCTGTGAGGATGGAACACGCCAGCTCTGCCCTCAGCCCTCCTGTGTGCCTGGCTCCTGCACATGCCAGTCAGGAAGCACAGGCAGAGCTTTTCCAATATTTACTTTGAAATGTTAATTCCCCAACTCCCTCCTTTCATCACCTCCTCTCTGTTTGACAAGGCTAAGGGGGCAGGAGCACGGAGAGCAGAGTGCCAGGCCCCCAGCTCCTCGCTGGAAAGGCTTCCCGCCAGGATGTTTCCAGAAGCTCCTTCTGATCAGGGAGAGTGGGAAGGCAGCTCCCCTCCCCGAACATCTCAAAGGCAGTCGGGCTCCCTTCTACTCTGTTTTCTTCCTTACATGTCCTCCAGAGAGAAGCTGAGGCTGCAAAGGTCTCCGCCATGCGATCTCTGCCCGTAATGGGTAGTAATGCCAGCAGCATTATTCCTATCACAGAATGCACTAGCTGTACCGCGGTGGCAAGCCGATGGCACGCATGCCGCAGTGGGCATCTGTTTGTATCACTGAAATCTCTAAAAGATTCGCCATCACCAAAGTGCACTTACTGAGAGTTGCCATATGTCAGGTCCTGTGCCCAGGGCTTTGAAACATCTTTTTAGAAACATTGTTTCCTTTCTTCCTCACAGTAACCCTGTGAGATCACCATTTTTATCTCAGGTTTATAAATGAGAAACTGAGGCTCAGAGAAGTGAAGAGCTTATCCTTAGTCACTTGCCCTCGGGAACCTGAGCTCAGTATGTTGCTTCCCTGCCTGACTCAGTCCCTGAGGCCATTTTGCACCTTTCCTGGTTGCTTTCTTGTTGCCACTCGTGAGGTAGAGTTGGTTGTGTGCTGGGACACACACAGGAGTCATCCAGAGCCTTGGCTCTGGAGAAGCTCTCATTTTGGTGGAGGGAAAGGACCAGTTAAAAACAAGAAAACTCACTGGGCCAAATGCTTCTGGTGAACCATGGAGAGGTAAAGAGACTTGGTGAAAGCGACGGAGAAAATGACAGAGCCAGGCCAAAACCCAGGCAAATGTCAGGCAGATACCTACGGTGTACCATGTGGGCTTGGCTGGGCAGGAGCTGGGCAGGAGGACGGCTGGGGGCTCCAGGGCACTTCCCAAGAGAGGGGTCTCTGGGACAGGGGAGAAGGGCTTGGACAGATGTCCCATGTGCTGCCTCATTTAAGGTTCTTGCTTCCTCTGGGGCCAAAGCCTCACTGGTTAATCTCTTACCTGCCATATCACTCTGACCCTGCCCTTATTTAGCAAGCCCGTGGCTATCTTCTCCTCTTTCCTGGGGTGAAATAGCATGCAATGTGGGTGACAAGCAGTGGGGTGACACCTGCATGTCCCAACCTGGCTGGTTCCTGCCTGACTCCCAGGGTCCGGCCTCAGGACAGTTCCGGAGTCCTGCCCACCCCCTTCCAGGGTAGAGGGCGGCGTGTGGGTAGCGCAGGGCCTCAGCAGGGTGGTGGCCTAAGCTCTCCCTCAGTTTGTGGAAGAAGTTGCTCTTTTCTTCTTCTCATTTAGTCATCTCCGGATTTCTTCTCTGGCACTGAAGAGTGAAGTCTTTGAGAACAGGAACTGACCCTTGACCAAGTGGGCTCCAAAATCAAGGAGAACTCGCAGATCTTGGAGGGCCTGTGTGGTATGGTTAGGATGTGGGGTGCCCAGAGAGGTGAGGCCCAGGACATGGAGTGGCAGTGGTTGGCAGGCTGCCCTGCCCTGCCTGAGGAGAGACTGACTGAGTCTCTATAAACTGATTATAGAACGAAAATACATAATGTCTCCACTTGATGTTTACAATGCATTAAAACATGTTACGGGTGACAGAGCATGTAACTATTTTCCATTTCACAGCAGGTTGCAATCTGGAGTCCCAGGTGAATCTCCAGGGGTCCCTCGCAGCTGCAGTGGGCACTTGCCTTGTGCGTTGCCCTGGTTTCCCTCCATTTCCTGATGGTGTGACCATCAGGCGCCTTTTTGGGCTTTGGTCCTGTGTCCTTGCAAATGCCCTGGAGGACTTTCAGGGCTTCTTCTTCCCTTATAACTGATAGCTCAGAGTCATGGGTTTGCAAAAAGTTTAGACTACTGCCAACCTTTCATAGATCACCGGAATTATTGTGCGCATTGACATTTATCAGCGGCTCTTCTGCTAGCTTTGGCAGCTCTGCGGTGGTTCTGAAGCATATCCCAGCAGACATGGCATTTTGCTCCCAGAGCATCATGCCCATCAGCCTTTTGAGGAGACATTTCAACCACATCCCTCCTCAGGTCCAGTGATCAAAGTGTAGGCTCTGCCTCCTGGAGTCTGTTCACCTGGAGAGTGAGGTGGCATGACCCTGGTTTCTGAATCTAACCTTGGCAGGTTAAAAAAACCTCAGTAACCTGTTTTTTGTTGTTGTTGTTGTTGTTGTTGTTGTTCAGACAAATAAGCAGGGGAAATGAAACCTAGCTCACGGGGACTATTGCAGTAATTGAAGGCAGTAACATCTGTACTACGCCTGGCAATAACACTCAGTGCCCTTTAGTGTCCTTTGCAGCCTGACCAGAGTTTGAATCAGATGAGGCCTGAGCAGGGTCTCTAATGGTGATACCATGGTCTTGATTGATTGATTGATTCATTCATTCATTCATTCTCTCCATCTCTCCTCCCTCCCCTAGTCTCCTCCACACTGGCCTTATTCTCAGCACTTTCTCCATTTATGTACCAAGATGGTCACAGTGATTCCTTCCCTGACATTGTTTAAATTCAAGTCTACCAGGAATGAGTACTAACTTCTGTCGTGAAAGTCTCTTGCCATCCAGTTGGCTTCGATAAGATCCTGTAACCCATCTGGAACCAGGCTGCATGGCTGGCATGTCACCCCCACCTGACCACAAGGGCAGAGTGGGGGAGGGTGGGTGCCCCCCCAAACTGAGACTGTCACTGGGAACTAGAGTGAGCAGAAACTTCTACCAAACCAAACCCACTGAGTGTCTGTGATCAGTGCCGTCGGTAGCACCTTCTTGCTGTCAGGTTCTGCTCTATGTACTGACCCGCATGGCCTTCCCTGGGATCTAGCTGATGCTGCCCTTTGCAGAGGTCTTTGGATCAGATTCCAGCTGTTAGCTCCCTGTCCAGCTGGTTGAAACATCTGCTGGGTTCCTGGATTTGAGAAAGGACTACATTGTGTGCTCCTGGTGAAGCAGTTAGAGAGAGGGGACCCAGAGCCTCCCCAGGCGCCCCAGTAACTACAGTTCATGTGTCCTGGCCTGGTTTTCACCCTGAGTGCCTTCATGAGACCTTCCAGGGAGGCTGTGATTTATTTGCCTCTGGCTGAGCATTCATCTGGAAGATTCTGACCACTGTCTGGTCTGCATCTCTTCTGCCTGCTCTAAAAAATCACATGGGAGTCAGCGCTCTTTAATGTTTTCTGTAAAGACAGAGGTGGTGATTTAGGTTTCCCCCGCTCATTCCACTGTGGTCACTGGAGGCCCCTGTGATGTCGCCCAAGCACTTCCTGGCTTTGCAGGGAGGGCCTCGGAGATCGTTCCCTCTAACTCTTGGCCTCTTTTATGGGTGGCAGGTGCTGGAGCATGGCAGGCCCCCCTGCTAGGCCTTGTGTTTTGTGGTGTTGGGCAAAGTGCTTGAATCTCTGCATCCTCCTTGTCGTGGTGTATTTTATCTTGTCAAGTACTTACCTGCTTCTGTGGTCAGAGAAGGCTCAGAGACTTTGGGCTTAACTGGTGAGCAGCACTGGGCAGTTACTTGTATCTCTGTTGAATTTAGTATGTTGAGGAAGGAGAATGTGTCCCTTTTTCCATGTATAATCACACTGGTGCCTTGATGGCCTGGGAGAAGCTGGCCCTGCCCCTTCAGTGTCAGCCAGGTCTCTGGTGGATGGGAACAAATAGAGACTGGGCATTTATTTATGTCATTCAGTTGTATTTTATATGACTCGTGCCATGCTCAGGCCACAGCCTTCGAATGAGCCTGGCGGGTGGCCATCCCGTGGGTGGTGACAGCGTAGGAAGTGGGTTTGGTGGAGAGATGAGACACCATGGGTGACACTGCATGCTTGGCTCACCCAAGGGGGAAGTATCCCTCTGGGATGCATGAAGCTGACCTTCATGGCAAGGTGGCCTTTGGGTGGGTTGTGACAGTGGGTAGGATTTTAGGAGGTGCTAGAGGGGCCTTCAGAAGGAGAGAAATGCACAGATGGAAGTAAAAAGAAAGAAGATATGTGGGCTCAGGGAGAGCAAGGCTGGAGCTGGGCATTTTGGTGGTGGATAGTGCTGGCAGGGTGGACAGGGCCTTGAAATGGCTTAAATCCAAGACTGAAGGGAACACCTCAGGAGGTTGCAGGGTGTTATTGAGGGGCTTTAAGTGTGTGTGTTTATTAGCATGTGTGTTCTGTGACCGGACAGAAATTCAAGAGTGATGTGTGTTAATGAATGTTAGCTAAACATTTACTATGTATATGGCACCTTTCCTAGTGCCTTAATGCTGTTTTCTAAATGTAAGCTGCTCATCTGTTCAGAACCCTCTGATAGTTTCCTGCTTCATTCAGAGTGGTGTCTAAAGTCTGTCCCTGGATTACTCTCCCTTGTCTCACTCCAGCCACCCTGGACTCCTTTTCTCTCTGAACAGCAAGCCTACTGCTACCTCAGGGCATTTGCACTGGCTGTTCCATCTGTTCTCCAGATAATCACAAGGTTTGCTTCCTTCCTTCCTTCTCATGTTTCCTCAAAGGCCTCCCTAGACACCCTAGAAAAAGTCATCTCCATTCTGTACCTCCAGACCTTTCAGTCTCCTCATCCCATTTTACTCTTTGTAGAATTCGCTACCATCTGCCCTTGTATGATGTAGCTCTGCCCCGCCTGATGGAATGTGAGCCCCACAAGGGCAGGGCTGCCCACCGCCAAGAACAGTGCCCAGGGCTTTGTGGGTGCTCGGCAGGTGCTGCCTTGTAGGGAATGGGTGTCTGTAATCTGCATTCTCACTTTCTGAGTTTATCACCATCCTCATTTTGGTCACTAGCTGGGAATGGCCATGTATGTAACACTCCCCGCCCACCCCGCATGGTGCTGGGGTGACAACACTTGCCGATATGTGAGGCTTTTTGCTTTTCCAGCTGTTTTAACACTGTCTTTGTTAGAAAGAACTTTCTTCCCAGAGGGTTCATTAATGGAGGGCGTTGCACTTCGTGAAGAAATTGCTGTTGAACGTGGCTGGGGATTCACACTGTGCTCTGCTTCTGTGTGCTAAAGCGAACATTTAGAGGAGAAGAAAAACAGAGTATGATTGTTGTAAAAATTAGGCAGTTTAAATAGACAGCCAAAAGCTTGTTTTCTCTGTGTGTGTGTGGGGGGGGGGCGCGTGCGTGCATGCATGTGTGTGTGTGTGTGTGTGTGTGTGTGTACTGGGGATTGAATTCAAGGCCTTCACACTGAATTACATCCTCAGGCCTTATTTTTTATTTTTGAGACAGGCTCCTGCTAAGATACTAAGTTGCCCAGTCTGGGCTTAAACTTCCAGTCCTGCTTCAGCCTTCCAGTGTTGGAATTACAGTCCTGGTAGGGCTGGGGATGTAGCTAGTGGTGAGGGCTTGCCCAGCATGTGTGAGGCCCGGAGTTCAACCCCACTATGGGCAAACAAAACTCCAAACAAACCGGAAGCTTGTTAAAACCATCACCGAGGGCCAGGTGTGGTGGCACATGCCTGTAATCCCAGCACTTGGGAGGCTGAGGCAAGATGATTGCCATGAGTTCAAGATCAGCCTATACTATATAGCAAGACCCTGTCTCAAAAAAAGAAAAAAGCAAAACCATTGCTGAGCGGCCTTGGAATTGATTCCTAAAACCTGTGTAGCTGGGATTACCTGGAGAAGGTATGGGAGCTGCAGGAAGCGGCTGCAGGGAAGTGCGGGGGTGGAGGGGTGCATGGCCTTCACTGCAGCACAGCCCTCTCCATCTGCCCTGCAGCAGAGATGGGGACAGACCTGACACCCACCTCCCTCAGCAGCCCCCTCCTGAGCATAGGGGCACAGCTGCTGACGGTGGCTGTCAGGCTGGCTGCCCTTGAGACACTGTCCCTCTCCTGGAGGGCTGAAGTTGTTCCCTGGTTCCTCCACATACTCAGCTCCCCATCTGGCCTGGGACTTGCAAGCACTGGTCACCTGGCCTAGGTCTGTGGCATCATTTTCATCTGCCAGAGAGTTGAACAGGTCGTATTTCACTTCCCTTCCGGGACTTAACTTCCTTTGAGGGTGGCTTCCCTGACTGGAGTATCATTGGTTCCTTCGGATGGCAGGAGACATGAGGAGGTTAGCTTTCAGGATCCGGAGACCATGTTTCACTGACTGAGGGGAAGCAGTGCTCTGGGTGGCCAAGGAGGAGAGCGCCACTCAAACAGGAGGAGGGCCCGAAAGTCATTCTCGTGTCCGCTGGCCTCTCCGTCCTCTTCTCCAGATGTCTCATCTGTGTCCCAGACAGACTGCCCATGACTTTGTCCCACCTGAATCTGGTCTTCCGGAGGAGGCATCTGAGCGAGGCTTTAGGGTTTACTCTCTCGCATATCCCTGCATGGCCTCCATAGCCTGCTTGGGGACACTGACCACACGAAGGGTTTGCCATGGCAGAAACGGGACAGAGATCCCTTTCCTTAACGTGTCTGTGTCCTGCTCCTGCAGGTAGACAGACCGTAGCCCTGGGCTCAGCCTGGCCCGTGTCCGCCCATCTTTTTAAACATGCAGCACGCCTTTCCCTCCCTTCCTCCCTCTGACTCCCGTCCCGCCCCCCGCCCCACCTCTGGGCAGGCTGGGGGCGTGGCTTCCAGCCTTGTGCACCAGTGGCCACCCGAGGCCCACATGGTGGTGCAGGGAGCGAGGTAGTGGCAGCAGCAGCCTCCTTCTTAGCAAGGAGCAGTGTTTTATCACATTTTATCATCATTTTATCATTCACATTGTCAGCACATGGTGGTATGCAAAGTGGGCTGACTTTTATTATTGGTTTTATTATATTGCCATTAGTATTAGTTTAATGAATGAAAGAATAAATCATTTGTTGCTTAGACATTTTTGTTACTGCTCTGCAGACGATGCATCCCTGTTATGAGCACTTGAGTGCACCGTCCTCCCTGTGCCCCAGTGATGGGACAGGGCCTCACCTATGCTCTGGTTGCCTGGTGATCTGAGGTTAGGACCATCCACATCAAGCATGTTTCTAAGTCAGGGTCTCTGTTCTCCTTCAATCTGAGAGCCAGGAGGAAGTGTCGCCCAGTGCTGGAACACTTCCCAATTCACACTGTGTGACGGGGTATCGCTTATTGTCAATGGGGAAGATGCCTGGATTCAAATATTGTGTCTTTCAGGGTGATGGAAGTGAGAAAATTGGTTCTCTGGCCACACTCTAAGTATATATTGTCAGAGTATTTTAAATACAGATAAGACATTTAATTATTAAATGCCTTTTCAACGTGTGGCTCAAATGGAGCTTTCTAATTAGCTGTCAGTTCTGTCAGCGCCGTGACTGGGTGCCCAGGGCTGGCTTCGCCTGCTTCTCATGTGCAAATTCTGCTTCATGGCAACCGCACGCCTCAAGGCACCGCTGGCCTGCTGTTTCCTCCAGGCAAGAGGTCGCAGGAGCCTCCCTCTCCTTCAGGGACTACTGTTCCCTGTGTCTGGGTCAGGGCAACTACTCGAGAGCCATCAAACTGAATTTGCTTGAAAAAGGACAGTGAGAAAAGAGCCAGGAATCACCCCTCACCGCCAGATCCCTGACATGTTTGTGTGCACGTGCAGAGAGGAAGGGCCGGGCCCAGCTGCAGTCAGAGACAGACAGAGACCCCGCCTTTGTAGAGTAGATCAGTAACTTCTGCTGGCCTCTGCCTCTTACTCTCTTTTTGCAATTTTGGCCTTGGGAAACTCCCAGCAGGCAGCAGGCATATTTGGCTGTTGTTAGCCCCCTCCCTGGGGCATTCCAGTGGGACAGGCAGCCCGTCTTGCTTTGCAGCCTCGGAGCTCTGCCTATGGTCTCAGGCCCTCTGGTGACTGCAGCCTGCCATTTCCCAGGAAACCTCCAAATCAGGACCACTACCTTGGACCCTCTCTGAGTCTGGTCTCTCACTCCCCAGGCCTGATGGTGCTATCATCGTAGCATCTTCCTGGGACCCCCACCCCTGCCTTCCTGTTAGTTATGGCAGGTAGGAGTTCTGAGAGCTAGGCACTGGGCTGAACACTTCACACAGCTTGGTCTGTCTTCGGAGACCCCAGTTGGGAGATGTGTCTAGTCTGGGGTTATCATGTAAGCCAACTCTAGACTCCTGCTGAGAGTTTCCCGATCCTCCGCAGTGCCCACATCTAGGGGAAGCCATCTACCTCTGTGCCGGGAGGTCCTCACCGTGCTTTAGCACTGCCATGGCTTCTTTGGTGGCCTGCCCCACCCTCTGCCTTTACACTCTTCCAGCCATCCTTACACGATGCCACGTGTCATCATCTGAAGGCATCACCTCCCTCGGGTAGCTCTTGTTTTTGAACATCTTCAGATGACATCTTGGCTGTTGCTTGAGTCTGCTGGCGTTTCCTCTGGGCCCCACTGGCACCCGCCAGCCCAGCCCCCTCCTGCTTGTTCCTCTACATGCACTATTTGGGCACGAAGCCCCAGTGCAGCCCATCTGCCTCCAACTCCTGCCTTCCCCAGAAGCCTTCGAGACTTCTGCACGTGCTCCCAGGCCTCTCTGGCTGGGGCTTTCTTCACACCGTGGCCCCGTCTGTGGGTACTGAGTGCTCACCCCACTTGCTCTTGCCTGTAACTGTTACAGGTAAGACTTGGTTCTGAGATGGTGTCTGAGTTGGAAACCAGGCCTCTCTCCCCCTGGTAGGGTGACTTTGTCCCAGACACCTGCTCCGCATGCTCTGAGTTGGGAAGAGCCACAGGGCCTCTGTGAAGAGGAAATACGGTGTGCACAGCTCCAGAACTCTACTGCCAGGGTTGGCCCTGTCTGTGTTCCCAGGGCTGGACGGCAAGCTCTGTGACCACAAGGGCTGTGCCTGTGCGTGTCTGTGTCCCTTGCACGACCTGGCTGCTGTCTGTTGTGAGAGGCACTTGGGGAACTGCTGCGCAGCTGGATGGTTCAAAGCTATCAGTTTTGCCAGACACCTGGCAGCTGACAGTGTGATCAGAATTTGCAAATTAGACTACAACATAGGCTTCCCAGTTCACCTGTAATGGTGATGTTGAAATGATAATATGAACAGAGTCGTTAGGCTGTTGGTGGCAGCTGTGTGAAAGTAGAAGCAGCCCTTGGAATAAGCCAAACCCGGCCTGTCACCTTTCTTCACAGGGAATGGCAGAGAAGCAAAGGCCCCCAGCTCCCCGTGGACAGGGTATGCCTGGGAAGCCCTCCCCTGAATCCGAGAGGCCATGAGAAATTCTGTTTTGCCAGGGTGTGACGGATCACAGAGTAGAGCCTGTAGCAAAGTGCTTTAAGCAGGCAGAGTAAATGAAAGGTCAGAGTGGGGGACCAAGGAAGATTCCTGGACGGGGCTCCATGGTATGGACAAGACTTTCAAGAAAATTTGCTATCAAAAATTTCGGTCTGCTTTCTTTTGTATTAGTGTACCTTTGGGAACGATATCTTCGATTAGCAAAGAAAATAGAAATGAAATCGTGGGTGTCCTTTCTGTGTTTCAGATAACCAGGGTCTCCTCCCAACAGAAGCATCTTTCTCACTTCTAAGACCCCCTTCATCTTAATGAGCTGACGTTTAGTGTATCGAGTTGGAAAGGCTTTCTCTGTAAAAATCATTACCTCTGTGACCTAGGAGTAAATTATTTAGTGGTCCCTAAGACCTTTTACAACTGAGGTTTCAAAATGAGCCAGATGCATTCTCATGACCTCTGACCTTGCTGAGCAGACTATAAAACAGGACCATGAATTTCTTTGGAGACAGCAGGCGTCAGGGGGCTCCTTGCTGTTGACTACCGTCTTTCTCGGGCTCAGTAGTTGAGTAGCATGGAAGATGGGATATGATTACAGGGTCTGAGGTGTAGGATGCACAAGGCTGCTGGACAGAGGACTGACATATCCCGCCCAGGTGCAGGTGGGGACCTTGTTTGGGGCCCATTCGGGTAGCGGGAGCAGGGCCTGTGTCTTGCTGAGTGCCAGGTGCTGAACAGTCTCAGCCCCACCAGGATCCTGAGAGGAAGCGAGAGCTTTGGGCATGACCATCCTCCAGGGAGGGAAGCTCAGCAGATGGGCGGTTGGGCTGAGCTAAATGAGAATAAAGCTGCCTGTCTGGGAGGGGCTTGTTGGTGCCTCTCATTCTACACAAAACTAAATGGGATTTAATTTTCCTGCCTCTATGAGTCTGTTCACATTCATGCGTTTCTGCATCGCATCATGTGCCCGATTCTTGGGAGAGAGAATGTGGTCCCTGGAAGCCAGCAAAGCCAAGCTCCTGGAGTCTGACTGAGGCTGCTGAGAGAGGGTCTCTCCACCCCCCACCTCAAGGCCAAAGTGGGGTGGGGGTACCCCTAGGCCCACGTGGTGGGGCAGCTTCCTGAGGTAGGAGCAGGAACTGACATTTCCATCCTGGCCCCTCCTGCTCTGCGCTCTGCGAGGCCTTTTTAGCTTGGCTGCTGGAAGCTTGGAGCTGATAATGATGAGGGAGTGTAAATGTCAGCGGGATCCCTGCTTCAATCAGAGCTGTTAAAAATAAGCCTGGAGAGGCAGCTCTGCAGAGGTGGGTGCAGGGGGCGGGGCAGGAGGACTCAGGGGGACACTGTGGGTCTCGTGTGGTGGTGGGGGCTGTCCAAGGATGACAGGAGGGTATCAAGCCTGGTTTCTGGTGCGTGGGGAGTGGGATAGGAAGCAGAGGTAGATGTGAAAGAAATACATGGGTTTTTTTCTTCTTCTTAGCTTTCCTGTGCTTTTAAAAAAATGTGGTATGTCAAATTTTATTTGGAAAGGGAAAAGCAGAAAGCAGCTGGTGAGGGCACAGCACTGGCTATAGCTGGCTGTTTTGTCTGCTGGGCTGAGATTCTAAAGGGCACCTGAACTCAGAGTGCGAGGCATTCCAGGAGGGGCCACTGGGAAGGAGGCGAAGAGGGCGCGGCACCCCCAGGGGGCTTTAAGGCAGTGCAGACCCTCAGGCCCACCCAGGGGCAAGCGGAACTGCAGACGGACAGGGCGCCTGGTGGTCTCTGTGCACCGCCCTGGAGGTGATAGGGTCAAGACCCTCATCTTATAGGTGGGAATGCTGAGCTCACAGTGGCGTGGGGACTCAGCCAAGGTCTCACGGCCAGCACAGGAAGCAGGGACCTCTGCACCAGAGCCTGGAACGTTCTTCTCCCTCTGCATGACATCAGTTATCACGTGACACTTCCCCAAGTCTGGGCGTTGCTTCTCCCATCTTGGTGCAGTGCAGGGGCCACCTGGCCCCAGGGCTAATTCCGGGAGCCACGACACTGGCCTTGGCACTTGGTTCTTCCTGTGGAAGTCTCACTAGCACTTGACTCAGCCCCACCCCGGCTTCATTTGGGATGGGCCAGCATTTCCTCTCCTGTCCCCGAGCTGGCATCAGAAAGTCTGAGATTGAACCAGGGAGCAGAAGGGGCATGGGAGGCCCTGGAAGGCCAAGAAGCGAGGACAGTGCTGAGATGGGGTGGGCAGCTGCTAGCTCCGGTGATGGAGATGGATGACTTCACCTGGGCTACTTCTCTTTTTCTTCCTTCCCTCCTTCCCTCCTTCCCTCCCTCCCTCCTTCCTTCCTTCCTTCCTTCTCTCCCTCCTTCCTTCCCTTCTCTCCCCTATCTCTTTCCCTCTCCTTTTTTTTTTGTCAGCCTGAAGACAAGATCAGGAGTAGGGAATTATAGTTTGAATAATTTATTTATTGAGATGTACTCATTTGCATTTACTTATTTAAAGTAACTCCATAAATTGTAAAAGTTTTCCCTTCTCCCCAAGGCATAGAAAAAACCAATAAAATGACATAAAGTAGCTTTAATTAATTGTAATAAATTTCAAAGATATTCATGCCTCTATTCATCTAGTCACAGATAGATGCACTCCACAAATTCTTATTAGACTCTGATTTCTCCCTAGGCACCGTGCTTAGGGCTTATCAGATCAGGCAATTTCTGGTTCTAGTACCACTGTCACCTGCTCCACACAGCTGCATTTTCCTTATAAATGACATTTAACCCAGGTGCCCTAACTTGAAATTAAATCCTTTTTAGAAGTGGAAATTCTTCGTTCTTAATTAGGGTCCACGTGGCCTCACATAATCATCACTCCGCAAGGCTGGGGCACCCTTACGAGCACAGCACTCAGCCAGTTTTGGAACCACACCGTTGAGGCAGTGTGATGTGTGGGTTATCTCTGCAGGGTCACCATGTACAGTTGTGTAGCCTGTGCATTGCTCAAGAGTTCACAATACTCAGAACACCATCCTCATCATAGACATATATTTGCAAGTATTTGTTTTGACAATATTAAAATACTGTAAATGAACATGTCTTGAAGGAAGATTGCCCTTTTCTGATTCCCACAAAGGTTCCGTATGGCCTGGCCATGACCCTGGACATCCTGGCTCCAACGCTAGCCTTGGAACCTGTTGCCTTGCATTGTGCTCACAAGTAAACATGTACCGGGACCTTGGCCTTTGCTCCAGACGGGAAGGGGGCATCATTGGAACCTCTTTGCGGAGGGGATGGCAGTCTCAGTGGTGGGGCAGAGATGATGTTTGCACAGATGTAGTGCTGGGTGCTACTCAGCTTTGCTGGTGTTTCTCTCAGAGTTGATTTCTGTGCCGGGTGGGTGGCTTAAACTAAGATACGGAAACTTCTCACCCGGTAGTATAACAGCTCTACAGTCAGCTCAGGGTCCCGGGATCTTTCTATCTTTCGCTCCAAAGTGTTTGGGCTTTAATGTCCATCCTCATGGTAATTTCTTTCTTTCTTTTTTTTTTTTTTTTTGCAGCACCGTGGTTTGAACTCGCAACCTCATGCCTGCCAGGGCAGGTGCTTAAGGCACTGAGCCAAACTCCCGGCCCTGGATTTTTTGAGGCAGGGTCGCACTATTCCTCATGGTAATTTCAATGTGCAGAATAGCTGCTGGAGCTCCAGCCATCTCCTGTGAGTACTAGGCAGAAAGAACGAACATACGAAAGGAACCATAAAAGGGCAGCCTCTTTACAGAGATTTTGTGCAAGTTTTTTTTTTCTTTCTTTAATGCAAGAATATTTATTTTATTGAGAAAAATAAATCCAGGAGCTTGTGGAACAGAAGCTGTCAAACACTTTAAAAACCTGGGGACACAGGGTGTCCTCATTTGAGGGATTCTTGGTGTTGGATCTCTTGCCTCCAAGCAAGCATCTTGTCTTGGGTGACCACTGAGGGGAAACTTGGTGGCCTGCTCAGTACCTGCTGCCCGAGCCAGGAGGAGGCCACTGCTTGCTGTCACAGGTTGCATTTTATATGCTGAGAGGAGGCTCCTCTTCATCGAGCTGCACTGTGCAATCGGAGAGGTCGCTGCTCTTCTGGCCCGGGTGCCTGCTGACCGTCTCAGCACATTTACGCTCCTCAGGCAGGAGTTAGGTGACACCTTCATTTCCTATGGGCCGCACTTGGGGAAGTCCCAACACACATCATGTCCTTCATGCCTGAGCTGAACCGTGAGCGGAGGAGAATTACTGGACAGCTGGAAATCTTCCTGAGTAGCTACAGGGAACACGGACTCCTCATCTTTGTCATTTTTCTGAGTCTTTGGTCATCATGATTCTTATTGTCTTTATAATTAAATATAATTTCCTTCATCCTATGTCAGATTTTCTAGATAGGTGCAGAGTGTTTTTTGCTAGACCTTCCCGTGTAGGGTTTTCATTTTCAAAGTCCTTACCATCACCCCAGGGCAAGGAGATGCTTAGCTTGAAAACCTGCTTTGAGTCGTCCCGAATTTGATGACACCTGCTGATGGGACTTCCTGTACTTCCCATCCCCTTCACTAGGAGAGAGGAAGTAGACTGAAGCAACCGCACTGGAAGTGTGTCTTAGCAGGATGTTGTATTCTCATAGGAAAGCGGTCTACAAGAGGAATAGACCACAGAGAGGCACTGGCTGGCACTGAGTCCTCTGTGTCACAAAATTGCTGCTGGAGGACAAGGATGGCATGGAGACGAAAGTCTGAAATATCGTTCTCATCATCTCAGCCATCTCTTGCATCTTAGACCTTCTGACCCAGACTGGAGCCTGGCTGTCAGCGCCACTGGGTCTCCAACCTGCAGATGGCAGATCTTGGGGGCATCTCAGCCTCTACAATGGGATGAGCCAGTTACCTGTAATAATAAATCTCTCTTTCTACTTATAGGAGCTCCTACTCTGTTTGTCTAGAGAAACCAAACCACTTATTTTTTATTGTCCAAAATAATAAAGTATATTAAAAATATAAAGAGACATGCAGAAGCTGTGATATGATACAGTGAAGGCTGCACATAGTTTCTGAGGTATTTTTGTCAATAGCACATACAGACACTCCTCAGTTCACAAGCAAGTTAGTTCCTGCAGCCAGGCCTTTAAATGAATTGGTTGCTAAGTGAGGAATTGTATATACTACCTAGATTACAATAATCAGGACAAAGAAGTGGTCAAACGAAATTGCAACTTGTCAATTTTGCTGTTATTTGCATAACTCTTATCTGAAGTACTGTAGTGTGTGGCAGAGTACTGTACTGTACAGTATGATAAGCAAAAATCAGAGTACTGTATAAAAAGATGTACTGTCTGAAAAGAAGACATTGAGGTTCTATAAACAAAATGCACAGAACCATACAAAAGGAAAAGATGACCTGTAAGTCCAAGCAACGGGTCATGTCGGCACCGTACTTCGTGATCCTAAGTCTGAACAGTCTTTAAGCAGGTAGGTCGTTAACAAGGAATATCTGTAACCTCACCCTAACTTTAACCAAAACGTGATGACTCTAGGTGGGGGACATTGGACACAATCAGTAATTGTGAGGTCAGGAAAGGAAACAGAAGACTGAGATACTGTCACGAACTGCAGAAGCTTTTTCATTCAGCAACTGCCCTTATATCTTCTTGGTCATTCGTAGACGCCAGGGCAGCAGGAATGTAACTTTCATCTGGTCACACTGCTAGCCAAATAAGACCACAGTTCTAGCAGGAGGACAAAGGGGAGAGTGGATTTTAGTTGGGAATGTCTGGCGCCATCTGCCACCTTTCAAGGTGTCTCCTATCCTCACAAGGTGAGTGCTGTCCCCACAAAGCTATGCAGCACCAGCCAGGTCTCCTGGCTGCCACACTGCCCACCCTCACCCCTCCACAGCTTCTCTTGTCTCAGGCTCTTTCCTCTGCCATTTCTTCTAGAACCCAGGGAGGACAGTGTTTTGAGGAGTTGCTAACATAGATGAAGACAGACCTGGCCCAGCTGGTGAGCTGGACCCCCAGGCTGGGTGGTCTTGAGTGAATCACTGGCCCTCTCTATGGCTTGCTTTTCTCACACATGAAATGAGTCTCCCAACCGCACAGCTGTCACACGGAGCCATGAAGAGTGATGGGGGCATGAAGCAAAGCACATAGCTGGGTACATAGTAAAGGGATCAGTGCATGTTAGTTGCTATATTTTTGTTATTATTTTGGGAGCTCTTTGCCCTTAGCATGGCTTTTACAGGTATCATCAACCAGTGACACATTTCTTTTCTCCTGGAGAATTCTCATTCAGTCAGCAAATACTTATCAATCATACCCTGTATACCAGACTGTTTTCTATGTGATGTGACCAATAGGAAGCAGACAAGAATCCCTGCTTCCAGGAGCTGACATTCTATGGGAGAATCCCATGGTGCTGGCTGAGACCCTCTGGCCCTGTCTGAAACTGCACCCATGTAGTGCGGTTGTCTCTGGGCCTGGCCCCTCAAATGCACTGTGCATTCTGAGCCTTCCAGGTGCATGGCCAGTGATGCACCCACAGCCCAGATCCTCCCCATCTTCGTGTGTCCAGGGCCCTTGCAGCAGGCTCCTTGGAGCAAGTGCTTGGAGACAGTGTGCATGCCCTCCCAGGCCGCCAGTGGGTCTCCTAGTAGGGCATGTCACTTTTTGGAGTCACAGGCCCTTTGGAGAATACTGAATGTGTGCAGAGTTGTAGAGAATGCGCGCCCCTTGGGTAGCTCATCCATGGGCCTCCAGCTCCCCAGGATTCTGACTCAGAGCCCCACCTGACGCTTTTGGGGGGACTGAGCCCAAGCTCCCCCAGTTCCCCAGCAGGCAGTGAAAGTGGGGCCCTCCCTTCACAGGCTGCACTGTGTGGCCGCCACTGTTTCTTGCTTTGATAGAGCAAAGACCTGAGGTAAATATAAATTGATAAAAGCTGGGCATGGTGGCGCACGCCTTTAATTCCAGCACTTAGGAGGCTGAGGTAGGAGGAGTGTTGTGAGTTCGAGGCTGGCTTGGGCTACAACGCAAGCGCAAGGCCGACCTGAGCTACATAGTGCGACCCTGTCTCAAAAAACTAGGGCTGGGAGTTTGGCTCAGTGGCTTAAGTGCCTGTCTGGCAGGCGTGAGGTTGTGAGTTCGAGCCCCAGTGCTGCAAAAAAATAAATAAATAAAAAATAAAAATAAATTGATGTGGCAGTGTTCAATGGAGAGGTCATCCTCTGTCCCTTTGCCCATGTGACTGGGGGGTGAGACTTCTCACTGCTCTAGTTTCAGAGTTAGTTTTCTCCCGTCACGCACAGGAGCTTGCTCAGTTCCTTCCTGAGGCCCCTGCAGTCAGGGCGGGAGTCCTGATAGTGGGCTGAGGGCTTCAGCCTTGCCTAGACACTGCCAACTGCGTGCACTCCAGCTCCTTCCCTGGCTCCTCTTCGCCTGGTTTCTCATCTGTGAAAACAAGGCAAAAGCACTGTCAGCGTGGTTGTAAAATGTAGAAACACAGTTCTCAATTGAAGATAAAGTGATTGTGTACCAGATTTATTGAACTCATGAATGAGGGAATCAGCAAGATGATAAAGATGTTTCAAGGAGAATTTGAGGAGCTAAGACCTTTTTTCGTTGAGATAGGGTCTCACTGTGTAGTTCAGACTGGCTTTGAACTCACAGTGATCCCTCTGCCTCAGCTTCCCGAATGCTGGAATTACAGGCAAGCACCACCATGCCTGACAAGGATGTAAGAATTTATACTCAATGAAAGACAGAGAACCCTGAAAAAATACTACAAAGTTAAATGCAATGCTCCTTGATGTTAGTGCAGTTGATACACTAACCCCAGAGTTATATTTTCTATCCTACTGTAATCATTTGGATCTCTCTCCCACAAAAATCTGCAAGTTCACACATAACTTCTCAGAGTAGAGGCCCTGGGCAGAATGAATACGGAGACCCAGGGAGGTGTCCTCTGGAGCCTGCTAGCCTCACAGAAAGACTCCCCTTCCCAGAGAGGAGGCGGTGTGAATGGTACACAGCACGTGTCCGAACAGGGCCCTCATTGGGTTTTCTAATGTGACTGCAACGAGCATGTGAACTGGAAAAAAAGGAAAAACAAACTCATGTTTTGAATCAAGAATGCTTACTTTCTACAAGAGGCATTCTCTGAATTGTAGGATAGATGGTAGAATCAAAGGAACCAGTGTGAACTTTTGGTGGGACAAAACTTTAAGACAGGTAGGTGACTTCTTGATTTCTGTAAATGACCTCAAACATCCTCCAGCCGATTTTCCTGCAGCACTCCCTCCGCCCTCTCATGCTGAATGCATCTCTTCCCTTCATGGGAGGTGTTTCCATCTGTGGAGCAGAGAGCTGAGCTGGATTTGGGGTGGATGGCCCTGCGGATGTGCCTGCTTCAGTGGGCAGGGATGGCCTTCGGAGTCAGTTGGGGTCCAGCCAGGTGGGTGGCCCGGATTCTCAATTTAGCCTCCTCTGGGAAAACACCAGGTGCCATGCACTGTGCAGTGTGAGCACCCCATGGGTGTCCACTGGTGTGGCTCCCTCTGCAGCCTTCCGCCTTGCAGCAGCTCCCTGAGCCTCAGTCTCCCCATCCTAACCAATCTGCCTCCTAGGTCTAGAGGCCTCCACTTCTGCTGCACTCTCCCACTGAGCACTGCTGAAGTTCAGTCACTTGCCAGCAGCCCCTTCTGAAAAGTGTCAGAACAAGCCCACCTCTGTGCTGCTAAATCAGTGTGACTCCCTGAGTGTCCACCCAAGCCTGGCCACACCCTGTGAAGGGCTCCAGCCTCAGCTCCGCCCTCACTCACACTGAGCTTGCTTTCTATTCCCTGATGCTATGGGCTCAACCCCACCTCATGTCTTGTCCACCTGCTGCTACCTGTGCCCAGAATGCCCTCCTCAGCTCTCTGCAAGGCTCCCCTCTTTGGTTACTTATCTCCCTGAGCACCAGGGCTACAGTGCTCCCCCTGCTCCGCTGTGTTCCTTTTCCCCCATGGCACCCATCCATTGCTGACATTGTCTTGATGCTTATTGGCTCCCTGGCCAGAGTAGAAACCAGTGGAAGCAGGGACCTCCCTCATCATGGTCACTACTCTTCCTGAGCCTGTACCCTGTAGCCAGCAAAGGGGCCGGGAGAACAGAGCCAGAAGGATGTGGCGGAGTCAGCAGGATGGGTCAGAAGGCTTCACCTTTATTCCCTCACTGCATCCTCGCAACAGCTAGAGTTATTATTCCCATCTTACAGAAGAAGAAAGTGAGGCTCAGAGAAGTTTGGTAGCAAACACAGTCACCAACCAGTAAGAAGTAGAGCCAGGATTCAAGCCAAGCAGTCTGCTCCAGAGTTTCTGCTCTTATTTTGCATGTAAAACATGGTTGGATTTATGTGTGGAATAGAGAATATGAACCATATTCCCCAGTGTCCCCACCCTTCTATGAGGATGGGTCTTGGTGGCCTTGACCTCCTATCCTACAGCCCTCCAAGCTGCCAGCCCTTCTACAGACGCCTCATTTCCCTAGCACTGAGGTAGAACAGATCCCCCCGCCCGCCATCCCAGGATTGGATCCTGGGAGGGCTGTGCGTCAGAACTCCATTCCCACCTCCGCCTGGCATTAGTCGCACAGGATGCGTCCCTGCAGGCAGGTCACCTGCTGGCTTCACACTCATCATCAGAGTCTGACACTTCTGGCCATGGGTAAAATTTCCCTGCCTGCCCTGCAGGCCCAGAGAGGGAGGCAGTGCCAGAACTCAGCCCTCGAGTGCAAGCTTAGGCCTGGCAGCCACACACCGCATTCTTTTCATTTGCACCTTAGCTGGCTGTCAGGTACCCTGGGGAAGCGCTGCCTCCTCATCCCCAACCATGAGGGTCTTGGCTTCTCTTTATGTCTTTCTGTCTGGCTCTCTTTGTCTTTCTCTCACTCAGTTGGCTTTTCTTTCTTCTTCATTCTCTTTTTGTCCGGTCCTCTTGCTCAGTCTTGTGGCTCCAGAGTGTGTCTCCATCTCTGCCTCCGTGCTCCCTTGACTTCCCGCCTGATGGCTCTGCCTTAGGCCCCTCCACCTGGGCTGCTCTCCTGCAGCTCCATCCCCCAGGATGTACCTGTGGCCTGGGCCCCACAGCCCCCATGACAAATAAACTTGGTTCAGCCTTTTTCCTTGGCCTCTGGACCCTCCCAGTCATAGGCTGTGAGGAAGAGGGGGGCATATTTGTGTGGGAACATTGACACCAGTCACCATGAAGGTGTGGCAGGGAGGATGCTGCATTTGCCTCGTGATCCTGTCACAGAATAGGGCAGCATCCAGCCCCAGCCAGTGCTCCTTGCTTTTAGAGATGCCTTCTGCACTAACCCTTCATTTTCCTCCTACCAAAGATGTCAGTAAGAGACAGAAGGTTGATCACATCCACATGGAAAAGCACATAGGTATTTTTGCTGAATTGTCTGAATTCAGTAGCAAACTTTCATGGGCTGATCAAAACTACAATGCATGTGTAAGTAAAAATATATCACAATAAAAGCAACATTACTGTTAATACCTCTCAAAATATTCCCCCCTCACTTTGAACACACTTGTCACATCATTGTTGCCACTTTCAGAAGAGTTCTGGAAGTCCTCTTTCATGAGTGTTTTTACAAGTTGTGCTAAAAAAATATGGTGAATACTGCTGCTAAGTGCAATCCAGTGGAAAGGCCAGCTCATAAAAACATTATGGTGTGTGCTCATTTACTTTATTCATTGAATCTGGCATCTTGCAACTTTTGGCTCTTCCCCACAGTCAAAATGACAATGAAAGGAATAATTCTAAATTGATTCTGAACATTCAGGCAGTCATGACAGCACAACTAAAAACACTAAAGTGGACCCAGGGACACTCCACAGCTGAGCTACATCCTCAGCCCTTGTATTTTATTTTTGAGACAAAATCTCACTAAGTTGTCCAGGATGAGCTCAAATTTGTGACCTTCCTGCCTCCTCGGTAACTGGATTATGGGTGTGTGCCACTTTACCTGGCCAGCTCTCTTTATTAAATGCAGACTCGACAGGGATGGGGCAGGGCTTGAGGTGCTGCATCTGTGTCAGAGTGCTGGTTCTGTGCACTCTGAGTAACAAGGCTCTAGTTTGCCTCTTCTCGCACTTGACTTTGTTGTCAAACTATGAAAGACAGAAGTGAGAAATATTGGCTGGGCCAACTGATATGCAATTCTCCCTGCCCAGAGCTCTGCTAAGCCAGAGTCGGAGCATAGGCGTAGGTGGAAGCCTCTAATTCCCCAAGTAGGAGTCAGGCCTGGAGCTGTCTGAGTGGCCTTCTGGCCAGATGCTGGGGCAGGGAGCAGTGGCCAGGAGAGAGCAGGTGCGAGCGGCACCCTTGTGGCGCCTTTGCGTGTCTGCGTTTATTGTTGTGTGACTGTGTCCACTTGCAGACATGGCCCCAATGATGGCCTGTCCATTCACATTAGCTGCCTTCCTCCAGGAGACAGGTAGAGGGCAGATGCCTCCTTCTCCACAGCTGCGCTGTCATTATTATCAGGAGGCAAGAGACTCGCAGATATGTGATGTGACAAGCACGGTGGTGGAGACAGCTGAGGATATTGAGTGACCACAGAAGAGTGGCAGACCAGCAGTGTGGCCAGAGCAGGGGGGCCTAAGGAGATGATCTGCTTTTCCTTCAGGGCCTGTGACCTTTCCGGCTCCACACAGTCACAAAGGCAGTTTACAGACTGTTTGGCCCTTGCTACAAAAGAAGGCCCTTGGACCGATTGCTGTGTTCATGGAGAACAATGGTGACAGGGACTTCATGCCTCTGTCCAGGCCAGTCAGTCCTCACTGGGGACCTGTATCCATTTTATTTGTTTGCTTTAATAGACTTTATTTTTTAAAGTAGTTTTAAGTTCACAGCAAAATTGAGCAGAAGGTACAAAGAGTTCCCATTACTCTGCCATGTGCACAACCTCCTCCATTATCTACATCTTCCTCCAGAGAGGCACATTTTTTTTAATAATCAGTGAACCTACACTAACACATTTTCTCCCAGAGCTCTGAGTCTACATTGGGGCCTTCTCTTGGTGTTGTGCAGCTTATGGTTTTGGACAAATATGCAGTGACAAGTATCCAGCCTTACATTATCATACAGAGCACTTTCACTGGGCTGAAAACCCTCTCTGCTGCACCTGTTCCTTGCTGTCTCCTGTCACCCTCTGAAAACCACTCGTCTCATTACCGTCTCCATAGTTTTACCTTTTAAAGAATGTCATATAGGTGAAATCATACAGCATGGAACCTTTTCGACTGGCTTCTTTCTACTAGTGAGATGCATTTCAGTTTCTTCCATGTCTTCCCCTGACTTGATAGCTCATTTTTTTTAGCACTGAATAATATTCCAGTGTCTGGATATGCCAGTGTATTTATCCATTCATCTACTGAAGGACATCTTGGTTGCTTCTAAGTTTGGCCAATTATGAATAAAGTTACTGTAAACATCCATGTGCAGGTTTGTGTGTGGACATAACTTTTCAACTCTTTTCGGAGACCACATCACTAGATCGTATAGTCAGAGTATGCTTCGTTTTGTAAGAAAGCATTTTTCCAAGTGGCTGCGTGCTTTTGCTTCCCCACTAGCAATGAATGAGTCCCTGTTGCTCCACATTCTTGTCAGCATTTCGTTTATCTGTGTTCTGGATTTTGGCCATTCTAATAAATGGAAGACCTGCTTTTTAATGACAGAGTGTCACAGAACTCCTCCCAAAGGTTAGTTTTGACTTTTTGAGTAACCAAATAATAGTTGTCAAAGATCTATTGAATCCTAACTGGGCATGGTGGTGCATGCCTGTAATCCCAGCACTCTGGGAGTCTGAGGCAGGATTCAAGTCCAGCCTGGGCAACTTAGCAACTTAGTGAGACCATGTCTCAAAATTAAAAGGAAATGAATGAAGTAATGAATGAATGAGAGAGCTAGCTGGAGATGTAGCTCAGTACAAGACATCCTGGGTTTCAACCCCAGGACTGAAAAACAAAACAAACAACAAAGCAATTATTGATTCCCATATCTTCATTAGATGTTAAGTAAATAGAACTGGTCCCCTGCTCTCCTGGAGTATGGTCTAATTGGGGAGATAAACATTACATAATTTCATGAATATTTGATTCACTTAAGCCCTGGTAAGTGCTAAGAAGAAAAGGCATGGCACAGTTATGAAGTATCCGAGAAAGCACACACTATTTTTGAAGAAGATCTCAGGGATCCAGCAGGGTTCCTAATTGAATTGCTATGGGATTTGTCCACAGCAGTGTCCATACCACGTGGGAAGTACAAGAAAAGCAATAGAAACGTTCTCATTTATTGGGCCTCAAGCTGCCACCCATGAATCTAATCCTCATGACAGCTCTCTAAGACAGTGACTCTTGCTGTCGCCATTTTACAGATAGTGGGGAGTCAAGCTCAGAGAGGTAAAACTCAAGGCCATCACTGCAGACAGTGCCAGGGGTGGGTGAGGACGCCAATACTGCAGCACCTGTGTGGCCCTTGATGCTGTGGGGACCCTAGTGGGAGGGGGTGGGACAGCAGCATGCCTGGCAGCACCAACAATCCCCTGGGGGAGGCTGGGCTGCTGGAGTGTTCTCTAGATGCTGGAAAGAGAACCTACAATTGGGTCAACTTGGAGGCGATGGGGAAGCTCCTGGGCCCTGGTGGTTTCTGGTGTTCACACTGGTGGGCAGAGCCCCCATGCTTGCCTGTGTCTCTCAGAACCTTCCATAGCCACTGTGCTAGGAGACTGGCTGTGCTCTGTGCTCGGTTTTACAGAGTTGGCTGTCATGTCCATCCCTAGGTAGAGACTGGAGACAGGAGCTGTGGTGTCACTCATTCTGCTGAGGCTCTTAGGTGGTGGCCCAGTGGATATGCAGAGACTGCGAGAAGCCAGTGGCCAGTGGCTTTGGACTCCCGCTGCACAGGGCCTTCACTGTGACTCTCTTCATCCATAGAGCCTGGGGACATGGGCTTGAATGTGGCTGCATGTTCGTAATCCACTTCTCATTGAAGCTTCTTGCCACAGGATTCTGAAGCTTACCTCTTTTCGCTTTCAGACTTACAGAGATTTGGAAGGAGTGACAGCTCCCAAGATGCTTAAAGGAATTAGGGTGGGAAGAATTCCCCAGATAACACTCATCCCACGCAGGGTCTAATATTCTCCTCTTTCCATAGCCTGGCTGTTATTAACCTTGCACCATTTTTGATGAGAATATGTCTAAAATTTATTATATAATCACCTACATTCTAAAACAGAGGGTCCTGAACATAATTTCACCTTTTCTTGATGACTTGATGTCAACATTATGATTGTTCATTTCATATTATGCTTTTTGGGTTTTCACCTCCTCCTTCCAGGTTCATCCATCAAGTGTCACAACTGACACGTGTACGCTTCCTGGAGCCTCCCCACCCTCCTGCCCGTCACTCTGAGGCTCCTAATGTGCTGAGCCAGTGTAGCACTAGGGATTGGCTTGTGGCTTGGCAGTCAGACAGCCTGGGGGAGTTACTGTGCCTCAGTGACATTATCTGAAAAACAGCCATAGTGTGGGTACTTTTCAAAAAATAAACTTTAGGACTGAGAGTGTATCTCACTTGTAAAACACTTGCCTACTGTGGGTGAAGTGCTGGGTTCCATCTCTAGAACTACAAAAAAAATATAAAATAAACAGACTTTCTTCAAGGTTCCCAGCAACACTAAGAGGAAAGTACAGAGTTCCCATGTATTCCCTGTCCTCTTGCCATGCCTGCTGTGTCACTGTCAGCATGCCGCAGAGTGGTGAGAGGAGTTACTTCATAAAGTTGTATCAAGGATTAAATGAGATGATATGTGCAAAATGTATAAAATACTTAGTAGTATGACAAGTACATAATAAATGCTTAATAAACATAGATACTACCATTACCACCACCACTAAAACAATTGTGTTTTACACAAGACTCAGTGATAACCATTAAGCTCTTTAAAATAAGAGTTAAGAACTTTTGTGCAAGGACCTGGGGTAAGTTATTTGGGGTGTTCTCAGGTATTACTCAGCACCTGTTTGTGCCCATGCCTATGTCCAAGCAGTGGGGAGGTTTGCATTCTAGAGTAGTAGCCCAGGATCCAGCTGCTCCTCCTTGTAGAAGTAGCTCAAGAACCCACCTCTCCTACAATGCTAATGTTGGGTCCCTTGAGGCCAACAGTGTTCTCCCCTCACCCTCTGTGTAGTTTGAGTTGCAATCCCTGCACGATGGGGAAAAAGAAAAGAAGAGCTGGTTAGACAAGGTCTGGTGTGTGAATCGGACAGTAAGATTGGAGGTGGCTGAGATCCAAGGTACAGAAAATCTGCAAGAAAACATTCAGGACCACTGACAGCTCCACAGACTGCGGCTTCTCCTGGTTCCTTGGGTTCCTCTGGAGTTTTTTGCCCTGGTCTCTTGCAGATCACGCTGAGCCAACTGGAAACCATCCTTGCCCCTGTAACAGACAGGAATTTGTGTCTCTGCCTGCCTAGGAGGTTGTTAAGGGTTTTATTCCCTCTGTGTGGAGGTGGAGGAGACAGGAGGGGCAGCAGATGTGCTGGTGAGACTGACCTCTCCCTTGTCATTCTGAACTCTGAAGCTCCTGTTATCTTCTGAGCTACTCCCAAAACCAGGACTAGGACAGGGTCTAGAGTGCTCTACAGTAGACAAGAAGACAACAGAGCAGGATCATTGGTAAACTAGACCACATTTCCTGCCTGGGAGTCCAGGAAGAAGGGAACAGAAATGCCCAGGGACATTTCTGAATGGTTGAACAGGGCGCTGCTCCATGGTAGGCTGCTCCTGCCAGGACTTCAGGTCAAATGTCCGTCCTAGCATTAGTTGTCCTACCACCTTGGCCAGGGCTCCCAACTCTCCCTGGGGCAGGACCTACCCCCCAGCACAGGACGGGACCTGCCTGCCAAGCCCTATGGCTGCTCTCCTTAGTTCTCTCTTCCATGCTTCTCCCACCTTGGTCCTTGTCAGGGAGAGCTCTGTCCTCCAGAGTGTAGACAGGCTTCTCTGAGGAAAACAACAGGTATGAAGGATGTCCACTACGCTGTGTGGTTCGTGCATTGCTAGAATATTCTAAAGTCACTCTCGCTTACACCTGAGTCTGGCTGAGAACACTGCTTGAGAGGGAGTGGTGTCAGCCATCTGCAGAATGACTTCTGGGCTCCTGTGGCAGACCATGAGCCCAGCCAGGGAGGGAGGGAGTAATTGCACTCTGAGAGCACTGCTGTGTCAGAAGCAGACCAATCTACCAAATGTCATTTTGCTAAAAGCCAATGTGCCAAAAGCAATTCACTGAACGGCCAATTTGTCAAATGACCAATTCATCAAATTGACTTACTTCTTTTAACAGTTTAGTTGAGTTGACTGGTTTGCATTTTGTCTTTATTAGAGCATTTTAAGGACTGTTCATTTGTCTCTGCTCCGGCTTCTGGAGTTTGGACTATGGTGAACCTGTCCTAGCCTCTCACTGCAGCTGTGGGGAGCCAGGATGGGAAACCTCACTGTGCGACAAATGAGAAAATTCCCAACCTGGGCCAAATTGCCAAAGAAAACAAAGAAATTTGGCAACTGATCCTTTGAACTGTATGGTCTGTGACTTTGTTTTAGGGAGGTCACTCGAAGGGGGTGACCCACATCTTTGGTCTCCTTCAGGGATGCTGGTGAGGGTCTTGCTTTTCCCTCCTATGGTGGCCTCTTTTCATTTTAAAACCAGGAAAGGCCGCATTTCTCCCAAGCTTATTTATCTACTGATGTAACTGCAGAAGATCTCAGTCTCCACATTTCCCTAGGCTGTGAGAAGCTGATGGCTTACTCCAAGCAGGTACAAAAGTTTTTGTAAGATGTGTTTCCCTCCACCATCTGATATTGCTACCTAGTTTCCCTCTTTCTATCTCCCTACTGATTTTTGTTGTCTTACTATATTTTACAACCAGTCCTTGAAACTGCCTTCATTGCTTCCTGAAGCAGGGCAGAGAAGGCAGGATGTCTGCTCCACAGGCTGCCCCAGGGGCCCGTTCCTCACCCTTGGCCTCACACTGGCACCTGGAGCTCCTGTGTTGTCAGCAGCTCTGCCTACCCTGCTTGACCTGGAGGTTTTTGTCCTCCATCTGGGTGTGGCACCTGTTCCTCAGGGAGCTGTGGAACCTGAACATGCCTTTCAGGGTGCCAGAGGCCCTGGGAGGCTCATGTTTTCACCCTGCAGAGTCAAACGCCCTCCCTGCACAGTGCCCACTTGCCACCTCTGCCCCTGCTCTGTGGGCAGTGAGCCCAGTTCCCCGTCGCATCGCTGTGGGGATCATTTCTGCCATGCTGTTGTCTGTGCAGCTCCCCTCAGTCTGGGAGTTTCCCCACCACTTAAAACTGTGAGCCTGGCACATTTGGGTATTTGTCGCCTCAAGAGATGTCCTTCTCTGTCTCCTCCAGGGGTGATAGAAGAAGGAGGGCATTTGTTGAATGCCTGCAAAGTGTTGGGTCCAGAATCAGTTGTTTAAAAAGAAATGTTTTCATTGAAGTATAACGTGGAGGCAGGAAAAGTGCACCAATCTGTACAACCCACTGAAATTTCACAAAGTCAGCTCACATAACTGGTGCCAGATGGATAAATGAAACACCATGAGCTCCTAGCAGCCCCCTCATATCTCTTTCCAGGCACTAACACCCCCACCCCGGGGTAACCTTGATCCTGCCTTCTAATGTGATAGATTAGCCTTGTCTGTTTTTGTCTTTACATAACTGACTCTTGTGGTATTTAATCCTCACAACCCAGCAAGAAGACATGATTGACCTTCCTTTACACAGGAGGTACCACTCAGAGAGGTTAAGTAACATTCCCAAGGCCACACAGGCAGCAAATGGTAGGATTTGGAGTCAAAGCCAGGGATATATGGCTAAAGCTCATATTCAGTCCTGTGCATCTTAACTTTTTCCTCCATCACCTCCTCCACACATACCTCATGTATCTGGACTGGAAGCCTCTCAAGTCTCTGGTCCTAAGCAGTCATTATAGATGCCATGACAGGAGCCCTGTCTCCCCATCACATCCCTGCCCGGGCCTGGGCAGGACACCTGGGCTTTCTAGCAGCACAGAACTCAGTGCCCGGTGGTCAAATGGAGTTTTCAAATGAACGGAGACAGGCTTCACTCCCCCTGCTGCTTCCATCTGCCCTCCTGCCTAGGACTGCGCTCTTGCCATGATACCTGGAACCTTGTCTGCCACTTACAGACCAGCAGCAGAATTAAAGGGCAGAGAGCAGTTGAGTGTGTCCTGAGCTGTGTGTCACCAGCCCCTGGGCCACTTCATCTTGGCAGGGCCAAATGTTAGCTTCCAAAAGGAGGGCTGCTTTGTAGAGAGGGCTGCTCCAGTGTCTCTGTCATAGGAGTTGATGCTCAAAGCTGTGACTGCCTGGCTCAAGGAAATGTCACCCAGGATGACTTTATGGTCCAGGCCCACTTACTATCTCTTCCTAATGAGATTTTTGCAACATTAACTCCAGAGGGCTGGAGAAGGGACCTGTGCAGGAGAGGCCATGCTTTGTGGCTGCAGGGAAAGAAGATCTCCATGGCTAGCAGTGTCCAGCAGTCACTGGGTTCGTAGGAAATAAGAGGAACAGGCAAGAGGCAAAGCTCATACTTACCAGTCCATGTGTGAATGGCCAGAGCCCTATAGGGGTACAGACGTTAGAGTTCCCTGGGAATTCAATAATCTTTTTAAAAGTCCCCAGACCTCAAAAAGCATGTCTGAGCTCTAATTATGTGGACCTTAGAATCTTGCAATCTGGGAGTGGTGGCAAGGCGAGGGGACATTAACTTTATCAGAGTCACAGAGCTGGACTGCTTGGCAGCTGGTGGTAGTAGTTAGGAGCCTTCCCAACAGTATGATTATCCCCCAGTGTGTGCTGGTCTCCTCTTATAAACTTAGGTTACAGATGAGGACACTGAGGCCCAAACATGATTTTGGATCCAGACTACCTGGCCCTACTCACAGAGCTCTCTTCGGGGAACACCAGCCATGTACTCTGCTGGTGTCAAGGGAGCAAGGAGGAGGAGTCAATGGGACACAAGGTTAGCAAGAGGAATATCCCAGCTCAGAGGATGGCAGCAGCCCAGGAGGCAGGGAGCTCCAGGAGTCCGCCTTGCCTTTTGTCAAGTTTGGCCAGTGGGGAGATTGAAGAAAACTGGGCTTGTGACAGTTGAGATCAGTTCCCTCTTTGTCCACTAGTGTGTTCTTCTGACTCTGTTCCCTGGTCTCCTTGCACACTTGTCCTTGTCAGGCTCAGACTTGACTTCTGGAGAAGATACAGAGAACTTGGTCGCTGAGATGCAGCCAGATGATGAGCTCTCGCTTTGCATCTCCTGAGCACAACTGAGACTTAGAGGTGCACACAGTCCTGGTCTCTACCTTGAGGTTGGAGCACAGTTCAAGTCCTGATCAGATGCTCCCCAGAACCCACCTGGAAGATGAGTTAGACCTAGGCTGTGCTCTGGAGATAAGTGTCCACACAGGCAGGGAGGGGCACCTCTAGATTTAATTTCTCCGGCAGGTTAGAGATGTAGGATCTAAGAGGCCTGAAGGAGAGGCAGAGACCAGAAATGGGGAGAGGTGTGTGTCCCAGCATCCACCCACAGGCACTGCTAGCCTCCCTCCTGCTGGGGCATTCGGCACACCCCTTGGATGCAGAGCGGCCCAGGGGGCTCCCTCTCCCATACCCTCCCTGGGCGGAAGCTAGCACTGGGCCTCCTGAACTGGCCCAGGCCAGGGATGTCAGGCCTCCCTCAGGCTGTGAGCACAGAAACAGATCTGTCAGCCAGCAGCACATCCTGCTCCTCAGATGCCCGCCCTCATGTGGCTTCTGCCCCCAAGCCCAGCAGAATTTCAGGAAAGACCTGTGAGGCAAACACAGTGACTGGTCACTGCCCCGTCTCTGTGCCTCCTCTGTTCCCTGGGAAGGTGGGCAGCGGTGCACCCAGGTGTTCATCCACTCTCTGCCCTCTAAGTCTCCTGCACTCTGTGCCCAGTAAGTAGGAGCCAAAGCTTTTGCCTGTTGCTGTGAAGTGCTGCCTAGTATAGGGTCTGTGGCCCTGTTTGCTTTAAGACCTCCTGCTGCCAGGTACAGCACTTACACTGAAATACACATGAGTCACCTAGAGACCTTGCTCAGTGCACAGTCTGACTAAGTGGGGGGAAGCCCAAAGAATCTACAGTCTAATAAATTTCAAGGTGTCATCTGCTCTGAACTCTCAGTACAAATAACAGCAATGAGAGGCTCCCTGGGGCAAGACACCAGCTACCAGCAGCACACCGAGTGTCAGAACTGTTGCACGCACTGGGAACTGACTGCGGGTCTTCCCTGAGGCCAGCTTAGTGCAGAACTGGTCTAGAGCGTTTGGAGCCTCAGCCTCAGATTCCCAGGCCCTGAGCCCCTGCTCTTCCCACAGAGCCCATAAAGACAATGACAGAAGGATAAGTGGTGCAGTCAACACCACCTACCCTGTGCCAGGGCACTGCACAGCCTCAGCTAAGCCAAGTGGCAGTCACTCCTGCTTAAGGCTGAAGGAATTTGAAAACTTGCATGCAGCCACCAGGTGGGTGCGTGGCTGGTTTGTCTGCTCCATGCTGAGCTCTCAATCCAATGATCTTCTGAGACAGAAGCCCCAGACGAGGTGCCTGGGAACCGTGGGACTTCCCTGGCTCCTGGCTGAACCCTGTGTTGGGCAGGCTCAGGGTAACTGTCAGGCCGCAGTAGGCGAGGGGACAGGCTGGACTGCACAGAGCCTCTGTATAGCTGGAAGAGCCGACAGAGCACTTGCTTGCAGTGGAGTGGCTGAGCAGGCACCAGGATCCCAGAGCAGAACTGGGCCTTGGCTGATGCCCAGCAGTCCCAGCTGGGCCCCCTGCTAATCCCCTAAGAGGCTGGTCTGCCAGCAGGGACCAATCAGGTTAGAGCGTGAAGGGGGATTAGCAGTGAGAACATGGGGTCCTGACCTCGGCTTCCCCAGCCCTGGCCGGGTGTGCAGGAGGGGTGGCTGGTGCAGGGCTCCCGGTGACAGAACCCAAGTCAAGGAGCCAGCCTGGCTGTCCCTCCTGTTCAGTGGGAGGAGGCTGGCTGGGGTCGAGGGGATGTTTCCAAACGTGGTGAGGGCTGCTACTGGCAGAAGCTGGTCTCCTGCCAGCCTTTGACCTTGAGTGATGAGGCGTACGCTAGCTGGGGGATCTTTGGCTGCAGGACCTTTACCTCAGGCTCCTTATCTGTTCCCCTGAGAGTAGACTCCCAGGGGCTCCAGGTCCTTCTGTTTCTTGGACGGTCCAGGACAGTAGCTTGTCTTCTCAGAGGCTGCCCCAAAGCCTTGCTGAGACTGCTGATGTTACCTTGGGACCATCCAAGGATATTTGATGATGAATATGTTGTCAGGATGTGGGAAGGCAAGAGGCAGGGCCCACAGAGCATCCTCAGCAGCTCCGAGTGCTTGCTCAGCACTTCCCTCCCCTTGCAGGGCGCCTGTGTCCCTCCTCTTCCACCAGGCCAGGCAGAGCGGCATGAGAAGCCCTAGCCGCCAGGTGGGGGTGCTGGTCTCCCGTGATGCACAGCCTGCTTCTGTACCCCAAGCCCTATCCTAATTCCTTCCTTTGGTTAGGAAAATGCAGAGGAATTGAAGCGGAGAGTCATGGAAGGATCCCTTTAGTTCCATTCAGCTAAAAAACACCTAACCCCACAATGTACCAGAACCCCGGATACAAAGGGAGCCACAGAGTGTCTGCCCTTGGGATACCATAGTCAGTATTTCATTACACTCAATACACCTGTGTTTCTTGTTTTCATGCTGGGAAGGAGAAGCAGTGGGGTTTCTGGGACCTGGGGAGTGGGGCCAATTTGGAATGAGAGGAGGTATCTGTGGGCTGAGATGTGAGGGATGAACCGAGATTTACTGAGTGAAGAGTAGGGAAACACATCCAGGCAGAGGCCACGGCAGGCTCAAAAGTCCTGTGGCAGGAGGAGTCAGAGGAGCTAAAGCAATGTCCACATAGCTGGTGTAGTAGGTGCCCCTTTCTATCCTCACTTTACAGAATGAGGAAACTGAGGCCAGTGGGGCCACTTGTCCAAGACCATGAGATGTAAGTGGCCAAGCCAGGGTTTGCTGAACCCATGTGTGTACTGTGACCCCCGCGATGGGTTTTCTCCTCTGTACCCTGCCTGGGAGCTCTTCGTGAGCTCCTGTCTGCTCCATGGCTCTTGACCTTCTACTCCCCGCCTGCCTGGACCAGGCCACCTGGGTTTGCTGCATTGGACTCCTCCTCTCCAGGAGCTCCCCTTCTGACCCAATACAGCAGGGCCAACTCCTCACTGGAGAGCCTGTGACAGGTCACCATGTGAGGGGGAGGGGGCGAAAATGACTAAATGTGGGGGAGACAAGTCTCCTGGCCAGGAAAAATATGCCAGGGAAAGAGGCAGGTAGTCCTTTTGAGGTTTCCATGCAGGCCAGGTACAAACGGAGATGAGAAAATTATTCAAAGAGGGCTGGGAAAGACCAGGGCTAACAGAGCATGAGGTCAAGTGTGTAGGGGGAAAGCTCTCCTTGCCTGGGAAGCCACACCGGACACACCGCGGCAGCCAGCCCGGGGCAGCTTCTGGCGTCCCCTAGCGGGCACGCTGGGAACAACTGTGAAACCTTCAGAAAGGGAGGAAAAAGGAAACCTAGCATTTTGAAATACTGTGTAATGGAAGTGCTGGCGTAGAAGGCTAAGTGCATGAACTCACATAATCCTCCTCAAGCCTCTGGATGGTAGGAATTTTTATACCCATTTACAATAGGGAACTTGAAGCTTGCAGGGTGTCCTGGGTTCGTGGCTGGTCAATGGCAGAAATGGGAGTAGATTCCCCATATTTTGATCTCTGTGCACCACACTGCGTTTTCCTGAGACTTCCTAGGCTTCCTGTGCTCCTCTGGTTTGGTGGCTGGCTCTGCCGGGCAGCCTGAGCCCGAGCGGGATCAGTTTCTGCCCAACCCGGGACCCACGGCTTGTGAAATGGCTCTTGGTGTCCTGTCCTGGCTGCTCGCTTGTCTGGGGGCTGTGTCTTTCCTCTGGAAGATTTGGTGTCCCATAGCACAGTCAGAACACACCCCGCTGTGGTGCATTCCAGTGTCCCCAACACGCCCCGCCTCTTCCCAGTCATGCCAGGCCCTGTGCCGCCTCTGCACCGTGCCCAGGCTGGCCTGGACTCCATCTGCTGCTCTCTTCCTTCTCCTCCCCTTCCTGGTGTGAATCATTACAGAATTGCTTTTCCTGAGTCGTGCCATGATGTGATGCTATTATAAGGACCACACTCAAAACTTATTTATTGTAAGGATCTAGTGTTATTGATTAGGCCACACTGTCATTTTTCATAAAGACCTCTGGGAAAATTCTTGTCTTGTCTGAGTGCCCAAACAGCTGTACTCCTGGGAAGTGAATCCTTTTAGACACACTCGTGCCGGGGAGGCTGCTAACTGACCAGTTCCGCCTTCACACTGGTGCTCAGAAGGCTCTGCACCTGGCCCTGCCCGGGTTGCAGGTGCTCGGGTCACAGGGTGCAGCCATCGAGTACCCACCATTGATTTTTCCACTCCTCTGTGCCCCATTTTCACTCCTGCTCTGCTGGTTTATAAATCCCTGCAAGCCACCTCAAAGCCTTTCTGGAACAAGGTTTGGGCTCAATCGATAAACTAATCAATACAAATAAAAAGCTTTCCTTGCAGGGTTGTGGTGAGGATTAAGGGGAGTAATGGATGTGAGTGCCATCCTAGGCTGGAGGGCGAACTGCTGACTGGGAGGCTGAGAGTACCCTTGGAGACCCTGCCGCCCTGCGCACCCCCACCCTCCCATTGCTGGACCCTTGTCTTCCCCTTGCCACAGGCACTCCTGCTCCCTGCTGCCCTGTCCCTGGTGGGCGGGAGAGGCTGAAGGCTCTTCCCGCTCTTCCCTACCCTTCTCAGGAGCCACCTGTCTGCAGTTCACACTCCTCCCAGGCACCTGGCACCTGCCTTGGTGTGGGTCTTTGTCTGTTCGGGATGCTCAAAACACCACACTGGGTGGCTTACAGACAATATAGTCCTGGAGTGGAGACACCACAGAAAAGTCACCTACTTTCTGATGCACTGATGGCTGTCTTCCTCCTGTGTCCTCCCTAGTGAAGGGGGCAAGGCAACTCTCTGAGGCTCTTTTTATAAAGGCGTCAATCCCATCCATGCAGACCCTGTCCCCATGGCCTGATTCTCAAAGGCCCCACCTTGTAGCACCATTACATTAGTAACCAGGTTTCAGCGTATGAATTTGGGGACGACACAGATATTCAGACCATGGCAAAGGGCTTTGTAGTAGTCGGTTTGCAGGAGCCCACCCGGCTGGGGAGACCTGGACCTCATCTGGTCCAGCCTGTGCATTTGACAATGGAAGAAACTGAGACCCCCAGAGAGGAGGCAGCACAGTCAAGTCTCCGTCACTGTCCAGTCTCAGTACACCCCTGCCTTCTGCAAGGGCTCTGAGAGGCCTGCTGAGGCAAGAGGCTATATTCCCTGAGGGGCAGTTACAGGCTGCTGCTGGCTGAGGCAAGAGATTCAGTGTCCTGGGACATGGTGGCTGGCTTTTTCCAGGAAAGGTGGTCCGAGACACAGCAATGAAGAAGCCAGTATGTCTTGTGTGATCTGGTCTTCGAGGTTACTGATTACTATCACTTAGAAGTTATCCACCACCTCCATTCCATTATGTTCTTTAGAAGTGAATTACCAAGTCCCACCCTCTTTTAAAGGGAGATGATTAGGATTTAGAAGGAAGACGGTTAAAGAATTTGTGTGCGTATTTTAAAACCACCACAATCTCTTGTGCACACACAGCAGCCCCACCAAACTGCCTGTTTCTTTCTGTCCGTGGGCTTTGGCTCATGCTGTTTCCACTGTCTAGAGTGCCATCCCCTCATTTCCCACTTCTGCCCGGCAGACTTAGACTTTTCAGGATTCCGCTTCAGGGATCATCTGCGCTCCCTCTGTAGAGTTGCTTACTCTCTTTGTGTCACATCTCTTTGGAAAAACTGCTCTTCCTGTGATTGTCATAAGCCAGTGGATAGGCTCCTCAGAAACAAGTCTTCAGGGTTCCCAGAGGGCCGCTGACTCCCAGCATGCTCTTGTGCAATAAAGTTCCAAGTCCTGCTATTTCCTGCCTCTGCCCTCTTCTGGCACAAGTGCTCAAGGCTAACCACACCCATACTTAGTTCTGTGCCCTGTAGCCCCAGCCTGATCCCTGCATTCACAGGTCAGTGCTCCATTCAGGTGGTTTTGTCTCCCTGGGGAGCTCCCATAGCCACCTTGGCCCCTAGTTACTGGGGGGCTCTTGTGGCCATGGGCCCCGAATGCAGGCAGTCTCTTGCTTGCCTTTGTGGCCTCATAGCCCTTACTCCAAGTCTGGTAATTTACCTGTCACACCTCCTCCTAGGAACAGCATCCCCTTGAGGAAGGTGGCGACCCAGGTCCTCACACTACCATCAGGGCAACAGAGCCATTAGGGGCCACGCCACCTGGTGGTGATTCCATGCATAAAGCAGAGTGACTGGGGAGGGAGCAGTACTACAGCAATCCAGCATCTTCCTAGGTGAGCGAATAGGGATAAAAAGGACTCAGCAGGTTATTAAAGGTGGAAATGCTCTCCTGCAGACATGTGGGACTGAGAACAGGAGGCCTGAGCAGGTGCTGGGGCCAGGCTGGGTGCAGCCTCGATGGGCGGGCTGTACAGAATGGTAGCGGACTAAACAAGAAAGCCGGGAGCGTGGCACAAATAACCAAGAGCAACAGCCGAAGGAGAGGCCGAGAGGCCAGAGAAGGGTCTGCAGTGTCAGGGGATGGAGGGAATGGACCAGCAGGAGGAGAGCTGCCAGGAAGGTCACACGGGCTGCTCAGCAGAGTGGAGGCTGCTAGTGGAAGGTGGCAGAGTCTTGGAGGAGAGAGGACAGGAATGGGACACTGGTGGTAGCAGAGTCCCTGCAGACTCATGTGCCTGGGCTGCCAGCTGGGTGGGGAGCAGGGATGGGGGTCTGGGTGGAGGAGCACATAGATGATGGTTTCCCACTGTGTGTGATGTTGGGGGACAGTCGCCTTGACAGCTCTTATGTTCTCTATCTGTTCCTGAGGAAACTGAGGTTGGGGAAGGGAAAGCTGATTTTTAGATGCACAACCAGGAGGTAGGTAGTCTGGACTCGAAGCCCACCTGCTGGCCCAGGCCCTGGCTTTTTTGGCCAGGGCTTTTGCTTTCCTGTCTCAACTGAGAACCCAGATGGAGGTGAAAGTGCGAGCAGTCCACGGGCACTGTGGGCCCTGTTCCTGTCGTGGCAGGAGTGGCTGAAGAGGAGAACCTGCTTGAGCCCCAGGATCTGTCCCAGGGGAAGGGGTGGGGCCTGCAGAGCTGCTCAGCACTGGGTCCTGCGTTAGGGCAGCCAGCCTCCAGTTTTCTACCTTGGGGACCCAGAGAGAGTGTCTCACACAGGCCAGGTTACTTCTTGTCGGAGCGCAGCTCCCCCCCTGCAAAATGGGCAGGACAACAGTCCCCAATCCCAGAAGCTCTCTAGGGGGTTTGCAGAAGTGCCTGCAACACCTGCTCCCCCACACCAGCATGAGTAGAGGTGCAACCCTCAGCGAGCCCTGCCACTGTGGCTGCCCCACCCATACAGCAGAAGCCCCCCGGGTGGTGGAAAGTGGCTGTGAGAACCTGGGGTTGCCCACCCCCAACCAGGTTCCAGTCCTTACTGGGGCCCCGGGTCTCCTGGTGTCACAACCAGCATCCCAAGGAGCAGGGCCTTCGGTGCTCAAGACCTGGCTTGGCTGCCCACTGGCTGGCTCACTGGGAGCTGCTCTGCCTCTGTCTCCAGCTGAGTGGAGCCTCAGCTTCCTCACTGGTCAAATGCAGAGCTCGAGCCAGCAGGACACTGCTCTGCCTGCTGGCCGGTTTTGAAACCCTGCACCGTGCTGTGCCAGCCACGCCAACATCTGTGAGCTGGGCAGAGCTGTCACAGCTGCTGGGCTTCTCTCTCCAGCTCCCTCATTCATTCATTCGCTCCTTCATTCAACTCATGCTTCCTTGAATGTCCCAGACACTGGGATGTGACAGTGACCTGGGTGCATCCAGCCCCTGGCCTCTCTGGCTCATTGTGGCCTTGTGGAGGCAGCCTTTTCCTGAGCAGTGTCTTCTCCCCAGGGACCTGAGTGAGAATGTCCTGCAGGCCATCCCCAGGAAGGCTTTCCGCGGAGCCACGGACCTCAAAAACCTGTGAGTACAGGCCTGGGAAAGAAAAAGGTGCAGGCTTGGGGTTACCTAAGGGTCTTCTGTGCCCCATAGGTCTTCCTCTGCTGTGTGGTCCAGGCCACCAAGGAGCTGGCCTGGCTCTGAGATGGTCCCTGCCAGAATGGTCTTCTGGAACAATCTGGGCATGGAGGGAAAGGGTCCCTGCCCTTCCTTGGGGTACGATGCTGTGTGAGAACCAAGCAGAACCTTCCAGGGACTCTGGGATCAGGTTGAAGAGGGTCATGCTGTGGGGTGCAAGGCCTTGTTCTCAGCCCACTGCCCTCCAGTACCCTCCTCACCTTTGGATCAGGAGAGCTGGGTTTGTGTCTTCCCCTCCAATCACAATCACGTAAATTGGGAGAAAGTAGTATCAGGACTCCAGGTTTGTCCTGAGGTTTAAAAGAAGTATGGAAATACACATACTTT